>RJWM01027038.1:0-27351 GCA_004363535.1 Dasyprocta punctata | reverse complement strand
ACAAAGCCTGGCACTGAGGATAAACAGGGGCTTCCTCCCCCTGACAGGGCCTGATACAGGCAGGCAGCGGACAGTGAGTGAAACAATGAATGAATGGTTGAATGAATTCCACTAGGAAGGCATTGGAGACTTCCCGTCAAGACAGACCGGAAGTCCACTCTATCCAGTGAGAGGAAATAGAAAATTTAAAAAGCCACAGTCAGACTCAGGAACAAGTCAAACCTTTCAGTAATCGAAAAGCAGAATGGAGAAACAAAATAAACAGGCAGGAACTCTGGGGCTGGTCTGGGAAAGGGCACCCCTGGGGAAACACCCACAGCTGCTGGCACCAAGTCCCCCCACAGAGCCTGGGAACAGAGGCTAGGCTGGACGTGAGGAGCTCATATCTGGTTGCTAAGACCCTACACGGATAATCCAGGCTCTGTCATGTGATGCTGGGTAAGTTATGCAAATAAGCCTCCCTGGGCCTCAGTTTCCTCATCTGTAACAGGAAGCTAGTAAGAGTTTACCTCATGGGGTCATTGAGATTAAATGGTTTAATGTATTTAAAGTACTCAGAACAACATCTAGTATTCTATAAGTGTTGGCTGTGACTATTATCATTATAGGCTTTTATATTACTATTATCATTGTCATTGTTAAAAGAGTGACAGATTCCCTCTTACCTGTTGCTCCTGAGGTGGCAGGTTCTGTGTAGCTGAGGAGCTAAACTTGGAAGACAGGCTCAGATATGGCCTGTGGCCACAGATAGAATCAAGATGCCACTGGCCATGCGGCTGGCTGGGCTGAGTTCTGGAAATCCTAGGACACAGGAACCCCACACTTGTCAGGTAAGCCTGGTTCTGGTTTGTAGGATCAGATGAACAGAGAAAGAGGCAACCCTAAAACAACTGCAATGAGAATGGGGTGGGTGTGCAGGAACGAGAGGTCAGGAGAGACGGGAAAGAGGTAGACCACAGAAGGTCCTACTGCAGAGAGAAAATTCAGTATGTCCTCATCACCTGCTTCACGATTTGGGTGATTTCCTTCCTGTCTCAATGCCCATTTTCCATTTCAGCACTTACAACTACTGTATAGTGCAGATTAGTAAGGTTTATGATGCAATTTTGTTACTAAAAAGAACTTGCCTGCTTACTAAGAATATATCCAAAAGACTTTTAAGAAGTCTTAGAAGCCACACAATGTCTATGTTAGGAAGCAAAAAAAATTTCCATAAATGGAAAACCTCAATCTAAGACACAAAATCCAAAAGACCTCAAAATAAATAGACCATATTGCTGCTAACAAGTAAAATTCTACTTTTGCTCCTATCGTCTCAAAAAGAAAATTAAAAAATGGCAACCTTCTGGGTTTGCTTCTAACAGTCCAAATGAAAATATAAGTAAGGAAAAAAATGAAATGAAACCAACAAGCCTGATCAAAAGATTTTTTCATTAAAGAAAGTATGTGCAATTAGTTTTTAAAGAACTCATCAGTGGTGGGGAAAGAACAGAAAATTCAACTGCTGTAAAATTACATGAGATGGGTACAAGTCGCCCTGACCTTTCAGCCACAAAGGAAGATCAGAGAATGGCTGACAAGGCCTTAGACTCGCCTGCACTTGATCTGGCTGGATAAATGTCACTGTGTTCAATGAGAAAAACAAATTCGGTGTCTGGAGGACATGGGCAGAATTGCCCAGAGGTGAAAGTGTGGCACGGGTCTCCCTACCCTCCAGCCTCCCTCCCTGTGCCCTTCCAACTTTTCCTGTGCATTCCCCACCCTGAAGACCGATGCCCTGTCTCTTCCCCCAGTTTCTCTCTCCATCTCAGTGTACCCAAAGCCTGATGGTCACAGGCAGTACTCTATACCCTACTATGTTCTTTCCTCAACCTGCAAATTCTGGTAAATCCCTTTGTGCACCTCTTATGTCACTGAAATTTATATTAACATGATGGACTGCAGTGACCCAGCCTGACTTCTGCTGCTTACACATGGACATGCAAACAAAATGTGACCTTGAAAGTTTTATAGGTAGCTCAGCTCAAAAGAAAGGGCAGTCTCAGGCCTCCAGGGGAAAATGAACAGAGATGTAGGCTCTAGGGGCTGGGAGTTAGGATTTTAATGTTCACAAGGCAGTGTGCTGGGACTGAGAACTCAGCATAAAACTGAAGCTATTTCAGAAGTTCTGAATCCCTGAGCCAGGTGTAGCAGAAATGCCTGTAATCCCAGAGGCAGGAGGATTGCCTCGATTTCAAGACCAGCCTGGGTTACACAGTCAGTTTAAGACCAGCCTGAACTACATTGCAAGACTCTAGCTCAAAAAAATGAAAAACAAACAGAAAACAAAAACCAAATAAATCCCTGAAACATGGACTTTAAAACTATTAGTAGACAAGAAAGCTTGGCACTCCTCTGGGGTCCTTGAGAAATCAAAACTCTAACCATGCACCATGTGAAAGTATGTAAGGTCTAAATTTATTCTACTCAGGAAGTGAAGAAATCTTCAGCCATGACATCAACCATACTACTGGTCCAAAACCAGGAAAATCCTTTGGCCTTAGCAAAAGCAAATGCAAAACACTGAAGGAGAGCTTTCTCCATCCTAGGCACACAGACTTCCCATCAAAACAAACAAAACTTCCCGTTGAAGATAAACTTACCATCAAAATGATGCAGAAACCAATCCCCGAAGTCAACAGACACAACAAATATGAGAATTAGCACTTAAGAGGTCAGTAAATCATAGAAAATTTTCAAACAGATGATTTCAGAATCCATTAAAATGATTAGAGAGATGACAATAGAAACACTGTAGAAAGAAAACCATGGTATATACAAAAGTCTTGGAAAAGTCTCACTTAACTAGCAGAAGTAATAAATACTGTCATTCAAATTGAAAATTCTAATTACAGATTAAACAGCTAAAGAGAATATTTATTAGTGATCTGGAAGACAGATCTAAGAAAATTGCCAGAATGTGAAAAAATGTAAGAGATCAAATTTCACCTAGCCAAATTCTAAGAAAGCAAGCTGAATATGTTTCCCATATGTTAGATATAAATCGTTAAATGATTTATTTACTCACCAAGGATTATTTATATTTTTAGAAAGTTTATTATTCCAAATGACTACACTTTTAGTGATGAGATTTAAAAAAAAATAAATGCCCTAAACCAATTTAAATTACAAGTCATTTTAGAAGTACTTACTTAATGAACCTGATTGTAAGATCTACTCTCGATAACAATAACAAATTCTAACTCGATAAGTGGGAGACAATGTTTTTGTTGTTGTTTTAGTTAACTCCTCTCCCCTACATCCATACACTCCTTTTGGTTTGCTTCAAGGAGGCTGTGGAGTGAAATGAAGAGGAATTGTGAAATAGATTTTAATTTTTCACTAATTTTCACTACAAAATCAAAAGTGTACACCTGCACAAAAAAGCAACCCCAAAAGAGACAAAAACATTTGGAAAGCAGCTTGTGAGTCTCGGGATGCTCTTAATATATGTACAATGAGTCAACTACTGTTACATTTTGAAGAATTATAAGAAGACCATGTGAAAAACCTCCAGTCAATGAATGCCAAGACTCTTGGAAGAGCCACACAAAAGGCAGCCACAGCACAACTGGATTTACTGACAGTTCTTCCAACATGTAATTGTATTGGAAAGAGAAGGAACAGAGATGAGTGTGTTAAGACAGGAAGAAGACAACAAAGGAAGAGAAGGAGGGTGCTCCAAACAAGCTTTCCAAATAAAGCCCCTTTAAGTCACTCACAAATGCAAGCTGGGCTCTCTTCAGTTCAAATAAGGACTGGTTATTTCTATGGTTTGAATGTGTCTCTCAAAGTTCTTGGGTTAGAAATTCAATCCCCATTACAAGTGCTGAGAGAGAGGAACTGAACAGTGACTATGCACTGCCCTCGTGAATGGATTGATGGCATTATTACAGGTGTGCAACCATTATCACAGGTGTGGTGTCCTTATAAAGAATGAGTTCGGCCCCCTGTTCCTCTGTCACTCTCTCACACAAAGTGACACTTTCCACCATATTATGATGCAGCACTAAGCCCTTGCCAGATGTTCAGCCACACTCTTGGACTTGGCTACCTCTAACCACAAGCCAAATAAGTTTCTGTTCATTGAAATTACTCCAACTAGTGAGAGCTAAACAAAGATCTCCTAAGATCCCCTGGGAAGCTTGGGTTCAGGCCAGGAGGATCATGGGACTTGTAGACTGTGTTGGGAGGCCAAGTTCAGTGGGTGTAATCTTCCGGGGAGGTGAACCTGAAGGACGTGTCAGTTAGTACAGTGGTAGGCTTAAGCTTTTGCACTGCTGCCTGCATCTAGCAGAAATTAGTGGTCTGAATTATTATTGGTCAATATCTGGGTGTGCTAAGTATCTTCACTAAAATTATAGACCCCCTGCTCTGGTGAAGGGTTGTTTGTGAGTGGTTCTTAAGGTTTTTCAATATTTAGTTGATATTTGATGCCACTGTTGTCACTGACTTTACTACTATAGCCAAAGTGACATAGTTATTGCTGTCAATTGGTTTTCTCTGCATGCCAATATCTAGATTGCCTGAGAGTCATATAAAATACTACAGCAAACTCCCAAAGAACCAGGGATAGGACCAAAGAAGCCACAAACTCCTGCACAAAGATACCTTGAAAACAGCAAGAAACATGAAAAATGCATCCAAAAACTGTTATATGACTCAAAGTAGACTAATAAAAGAGCAATTGGAATTATTAAAAAATCAGAAGATAGCATAAAGGGTGTAAAAAACCTACTTACAGAAGAAATAGCAAAAAAACTTTCCAGATATGGAAAAACAATTTAATATATAGATAAGTGAGTCATATAGTACCCTAAAGAGCCATGATCAGAAAAACAAAAATACTTGATGCCACATAATAATTAAAATACCAGAAATGCAACTGTCTTAGTTACTTTTCTTAATGCTGAGACAAAATATCTGACATCCAAAATTAAAAGGATAAAGGTTTATTTAACTCACAGTTTGTAGAGGTTTCAGTCCATAATCTACTGGCCCCAAGGCAGGGAGGCTTGCCAGAGGGGGATTGCAGAGAAGAACCAGTTCATGGCAAGCAGAAGACAGAAAAAGTGAGCAAGCAAAGAATTTTATCAGTGTCTTTTTGCCCCTTTTATCTTATCCACCCTACTCAGAGTGGGTAGCACTCACACCCTTAATCCTAGTGCCCTTGAGCCTAGCATTGCACCATGAATCAACTCCACACTCTAGATATAGCCACATCTGAAAAAGCCCCACCTATGACTGCATGAGACTTTGAAGGAACACTTAGACACAAGCCGTAACACCAACAGAAGAACAGAATCTCAAGGTTTGCTAGAGTAAAACAACAAATAACCTATAAAGGAAAACCCATCAGAATCACAATAGTCTTCTCAACACAAACATTAAAACCAAGGAAAACTTGGAATGAAGTGTTTCAAGCTCTAAAAGAAAATAATTTCCAAACTATTATGTTCTGGAAAAGTAACTTTCAAAATTGGTGTAGAAAAAAGATATTTTCATGATGAAGAAAAACTAAAGAAACTCATGACCAGCCAATCAACACTCCAAAAAAAATTCTCAAGAATATCCAAGAGGAGACAATGAACCTAAAATGTCAAAAGGTTCAATAGAATCAATGAATTGGGTGGGACTAGCAGTTAAGTAGAAGGGAAAGAAACCAAAATAGCAACAGGGAAAAATACAAGCATAAGAATAGATATATACCTAGCAAATATAATTATTAATGTAATTGTACTTAATCTGTCACTCAGAAAACACAGAGTAGCAGAACAGATCAAGAAACAAAATCCAATGGTATGACATATACAAGAAACACATTTAACACAAAAAATTCATAAACTGAAAGTCAAAAGATGGAAAGCAATACTCCATGAAATGGAAATCCAAAAGCAAACAAGAATAACTATCCTACTTCACACAAAATGAATTTCAACCCAAAGTTGATCAAAAGAGTCAAAGAAAGACATCACATACTGGTTAACACAACCATTCAATAAGAAGAGACAATTACAAACATATATGTAAGAAACCACAAAGCACCCAACTTTATAAAACAAACATTAACAAAACACAAGATCAGATAAACATCAACACAATTATAATGAGGGACCACTCCCATTATAATTGTGTTGATGTTTCTCTAATAGATACATAGGTCACAAATGGATCACAAATGGACAGATCAACTAAAAAAAAATCAACAAACAAATAACAGAGTTGAATCAAACCTTTGAACCTTTGAACAAATGGATTTAATTTATATATATAGTGTTCCACCCAACAGCAATAGAATACAAATTCTTTTTGGGAGCACCTGGCACTTTCTCCAAAATAGACCACTTACTAACTAATAAAGCATGGCTAAGTAAATGTAAAGGATTGGAATTTTACCATGCAAATTATTAGAACACAATGCAATGAAACTAGAACTCAATAGCAGAAGAAACCACAAAAATCTATGGAAATCAAGCTGCACACTTAGTGGGTCACAGAGGAAATTAACAATCAGTGGGTCACAGAGGAAATGAAGAAAGAAATAAGATATTTCCTAGAGTTAAATGATAATGCTAGTACAACATGCCAAAATTTACATGACACAATGAAAACAGTTCTACGAAAGAAGTACATAGTTGTGAATGCCTACATAAGAAAAATGTAACGAGTCCAAATAAATAACCTAATGGTACATCTCAAGATCCTAGAAATAAAAGAAAAATCCAAATCTAGATCTTGTATAAGCAAAGAAATTTTAAAGATCAGAGCAGAAATCAATGAAATGGAGACAAAAAAAAGTACAAAGCAGCAATGAATCAAAGAACTGGCTCTTTGAAAGAATAAATAAAATAGACAAACTCTTAGCCAATCTTACTTAAAAAAAGGAAAGAAAAGACAAATCAGTGGAATTAAAAATGTTAAAGGTGAAATCACATGGACATTAGCAAAACCCATAAAATTATTACCAACTACTTCAGAAGCATATATGCCAAAATATTGGAAACTCAGAAGACACAGAGAGATTCCTATATACTGTAAATATAAATTACCAAAACTGAACAGAGAAGGCTTAAATATTTTGAACAATCTGATAATAGGCAATGAAATTCAAGCAGTAATAAAAATGCTACCAACTAAGAAAAGCCCAGGACCTGATGGATTCATGGCTGAATTCTATAAGAAACTTAGGGAAAATCTAACACTAATACTCCTGCAACTCTTTAGTGAAATCAAAGGAGTACTTTCAAACTCATTCTCAGAAATTAACATTATCCTGATTCCTACACCAGACAAGGAACCAACCAAAAAACAAAAAGAGAGAGGACTACAAGCCAGTCTCTCTAATGAACATAGATGTAATAACCCTCAACGAGATACTAGCAAATACAATTCAACAAATCATCAAAAACTCATACACCAAGACCAAGCAGGCTTCATGAGAGGGATGTAAGAATAATCTGACATATGCAAATCAGTAAATGTAATTCATCACAAAAAAACAGAATCGAGGACAACAATCACATGATCATCTCAATAGGTGCAGAAAAAGCCTTTGTCAAAATCCAACATACATTCATGGTAAAATCCCTCAAGAAAATAGGTATGAAAAGTCTTTACCTCAGCAGGATAAAAGTCATTTATAACCAACCTACTGCAAACATCATATTAAATGGGGAGAAACTGAAAGCATTCCCTCTAAAATCAGGAGCAGGAAAGGACATCCATTATCACCACTCCTGTTCAGTATATTCCTTGAAATATTAGTCAGAGCAACCAAGAAAGAAAAAGAAATAAAAGGAATACTTATAGGAAAGAACAAAATCAAAGTACCATGATTTGAAGATGATACAATCCTTTATTTATACAATCCCAAAAAAACCCCACCAAAAAACTGCTAGAATCAATAATCAAATCTAGCAATGTAGCAAGAAACAAAATAAACACAAAAATCATTAGCATTCCTAAGCACTAATAATGAACTCACTAAAAAAACTTAAGAAAACAATACCATTCACAATCACATCAAAAAATTAAATACTTACTAATTAACCTCACCAAGGAGGTGAAAGACCTCTATAGTAAAAACTATAGTACTCTGAAAAAGGAGATTGAAGAGGATATCAGAAAATAGATATTCCCTGATCCTGGGTAGACAAAACCAATATAATCAAAACGACCATGCTTCTAAAACTTACATATAATTTAATGTTATCTCAATCAAAGTACCAACAAGATTTCTCACAGACCTAGAAAAATAATCCTAAAAATTCATATAGAGCAAGAAGAAACCCAGAATAGCAAAAGCAATCCTGAGTAACAAGCAAATCAGGTGGTGTCATAATCCCAAATTTGAAGTTATACTATAAAGCTATAGTGACTAAAAGAGCATGGCGCTGTCACAAAAAAACAGGTTTGTGGATTAATGGAATAGACTAAAGAAGCAGAAACAATCCCAGGCACACACAGGTATTTGATCTTTGGCAAAGGTGCCAGGAAACAAACACTGGAGGAAGGATAGTCTGCTTAATAAATGGTACAGGGAAAATTGGATATTCACATACAGAAGATTGAGTCTAGATCCATGTACTACATCTCACTGTATACTAAACCAAAATCAAAATGAATCAAAGGTCTAAATGTTAAAACAGAAAAAATCTTCTGGAAGATAAATTAGGCTGTGGGGGTAAAGGAACTCTTCTCCACTGTTGGTGGGAGTGTAGACTGGTGCAGCCACTGTGGAAATCAGTGTGGAGATTTCTCAAGAAGCTAGGATTAGAGATCCCATTCAACCCAGCCATCCCACTTCTGGGCATTTTCCCAGAAGAATTGAAAACATCATACCACAGTGATATCTGTGCACCTATGTTTATAGCAACCCAATTTGTAATAGCCAGATCTTGGAAACAACCCAAGTGCCCATCAATCAAAGAATGGATAAAAAAGATGTGGTATTTATATACAATGGAGTACTACTCAGCTATTAAGAAAGATTGCATTGAGACTTTTGTAAGTAAATGGTCACGACTTGAGACCATACTCGTAAGTGAGATAAATCAAACCCACATGTGTAAATACCGTATTGTCTCCCTAGTGTAAGAAACGGAAAAGTATATATCATCCAGAATCTATAATGAATACTACATAAGTGTAAAGAACAGCTCAAAGAGCAAAGGTAACTGGGAAGGGAAAGGGTGGAAAGAGAAAAGGGAAGAGGAGAAGATATAAACCTGTATATATGTATATGTAAGATAACTAAAATGAACACACTGTTGAATCTATTCGTTGTTGAGAAAGAACAATTAACACTCATATGATTAGATTAATTTTACATGTCTATATCTGTTAATGTAAGTAACCATTTTAAAGATAACGATATGCAATATTGCAACCATTGTCAAGTTTCTATCATCCGATTTTGTAGACCAGCAATGTTACTGTTGTGTATTTACTCTAGTCATTTGTCTCTTTTGCTTGTTGTTTTTGTTTTATATGTCTTTTTTTTCTGTTTTTTCTTCACTAAAATAAAAAAAAGATGAATTAAGTACAACTTTTGAAGACATAGGCGTAGGCAAGAACTTTTGAACAGAACCCCAATGCCACAAGAACTTATGCCAAGAATCAACAAATGGAATCATAACAAATTAAAAGTTTTCTGCACACTAAAGGAAATAACCAGAGTGAAGAGATGACCTATAGAATGGGAAAAAATTTTGCCAGCTGTATCTCAGGACAGAGGACTAATATCTAGAATATATAAAGAATCTAAAAAAGTTAAACCACCCAAAATAAAAGCACAGTCAAAACGTGAGCAACTGAAGTAGATATTTCTCAGAAGAAGTACAAATACTAATGAATACATTAAAAATATTCACCATCACTGACCATTAAGAGAAGTGCAGATTAAAACTACCCCAGTTTTAATACCATCTTACCCCAGAAAGAATAGTTTTTATCCAAAAGTCCGATAACAACAAATGTTAGCAAGGATGTGGGGAAAAACACTCTTCTACATTGTTAATGGGAATGAAAACTAGTACAATCACTATAGAAATCAGTGTGAAGATTCCTTAAAAACTAAAAAAAGAAATTCCATTTGACCCAGTTATCTCTTGTCTTGTTATCTCTCCTAAAGCCTTAAAATCATCATATTGCAGAGATACATGCATACCCATGTTTATAGGAGTACAATTTATGGTAGCTAAATCTTGGAAACAGTGTATATGTCCATCAATAGATGAATACATAGGGAAAATGTGGTATTTATACACAATGGAGTACTACTGTGTTGTAAAAATAAGATAAACCTGGGACATTTGTAGATAAATGGATTCAACTTGAGACCATAATGTTAAGCAAAATAAGTCAGACATGAAAGATTAAATATTGTATGGTTTCTCTTATATGAGAACTCAAAAAAAATACATATAATAGAAATAAAGAGCAAAATAGAAGATAGATAAATAGGAAATACGGAAGCATGAAAATAATTCCCCAAATTACCTATCCTTTTGTTTCAATTTTTTTTTTTCTTTTGTAGCACTGGAGATTGAACTCACAACCTCGCACCTGCCAGGGCAGGCACTTAAGCCACTGAGCCAAACTCCCGGCCCTGGTTTTTTGAGGCAGGGTCGCACTATGTAGCTCAGACCAGCCTTGCACTCGTGTTGTAGCCCAAGCTGGCCTCGAACTCACAACGCTCCTCCTACCTCAGCCTCCCGAGTGCTGGGATTAAAGGCACGCGCCACCACACCTGGCTTTCAAAAGTATTTTAATGTAATGTTGTTTCATTTGTATTACTAGTTTCTCTTAATTCATTGAAAAGAAAGTTTCATACTGTTATCCATTTTTTTCTTCTTTGTAAGAGAAGCTTTTTTGTATGTCTTGTACTCTGAATAACTACTTTGAAGATGATGATACACAGTGCATTAACCATTATTATTTTGTCATGAAATTTTGCTTTATCTTTTCATTAAATAAAAAAGCTATCCCATCTGTGGTATTACATTGTAGCAACATAAAATGAGCCAAGACAGTTACATGTCCCTAACACAGACATATGAAAAAGGAAAAGTTTAAGGAAGGATGGTTTGCAATGCAGGTATAGCAATGGGCTTTGGAGCCAGAGCAATCATTTTAATGGCTATGTAATGTTTGTATGTTTTTTAACTTCTTTCCATCTGAAGATTGGAAATGAAACAAATACCTGTAGCAGTTATTAAATTAAACTGTATTGTGAAGTGCTTGACACAACAACAACATTAAGTATTTGCTCTAAAAATGTAGTCATCGTGGTTACTATAAGACAATGCAAGATGGAGTTCTCTGGAGCAGGGCATTGAAGGACATGAATGCCAACACCTTCATTTACCAAGCACAGGACATCGCACACTAGTTACATAGTCTGAACCTCTACAAGCCTCAGATTCCTTATCTGTAAAACTGAGATACTAACTTCCTTGTGGCACTGTTAAAATATTAACTTACACAACATGCATAAAGAACTTAGCATACAACCTGCCACATAGGAAGCCCTTAATCAATGGTAGGTATTATTATTTTTAGGCACAACTTGCTACAACCAGTTTAACTGGTAGTAGATGTGTGATTAAGCAAAGGTCACTACACAGCCTTTGGAATACTAAGGCACTGAGAGGTAAATTTTAATTTGTAATTCCCTCCAGGACAAAAACATTTGTTTACTACCTGCCAGGTACTCCACATATTAACTGATGACTTACCCATATAAAAAGATGTGTTGACCCACCTTGTGTAAAAGGCACAGCAAATAAAAATGGCCATAAGCATTTTAAAATATGAACTTCTGCAAAATGTTAAATTAAAATGTGAGCTCAGTAGGGAATCACTAATAAAATGTTTGAAAATATGAAGCATCTGTCTTCACATTGTGCTAATTAACCTAATGCCCTTATTCCTTTAAAACCATAACTATCAATTACTAACATGCTAGCCAGTGAGCAGCCTTTCTTTCCTTTCTTTCTTTGTTTCATTTTTTCTTTTTCTCTTTTCTTTTCTTTCCTTTCTTCTATTTTTTGCATTTAATGACTTTAGGTATTTGTTTTAGAAATGCAATAAAAAAGAAAACTGAGGTAGCCATAATCGCTAAGGTTCCTTCCACTTTGATTTTGCTTATTCTGATTCAATATATTAAAACTCAATCCTATAATAAGCCATTCATCCTAAGTGGCTCACTTAAGTATACTTGGTGACTCCCCAAACAAAAATTTAGCAGAACGAAAGGTTTTGCCTTATAATTCTGTTTACAAGAAAGTTAGTGCAAGATGACTGCTTTCAATGCTCCCAAAATTAAAAATACACTACAATCACACCTCTGTGTAAATGTGTTTGACTGCCTGAGACCCATGTAACTCATATAAATTGCTAAAAGTCTATTTGGGGAATTTAATGGTTTGATTCCCATATAGAAAGACAACTCTATAGCTTCAATACTTTTGTAATTCAATCAAGAAATTCAGTACAAATCCTTTTCTAAAATTTTACAATACAAGATCCAACTTTGTTTACAGCCAGATACACAGGAATGAGCCTTTCCTGCAAAAATAATTTCAGAAGTTTCAAGACAAGGTGGGGTCGTGTTAGTCAAAAAATTTCTGTATTTTAGGTTGCTAGCTCCTTAGACCTTTGTGGGTATTTTATCCAAACCTAAATAAACCTGGCCCAGGTGTGAACCTACAAAACAAACAAACAAAAAAAATATCGACATAGGGAGTAAGGGCTACTCCACCATAACGTCTGTGGGTTACTCTGAAAACCTCACCTCCTAGCTGCCTCCCTCGCAAAAGCACACTCAGCTCGGGCCTTGGACAGAGCAGAGACTTCATGCATACTTGCTGAGTGTGAGTGTGGTCCCACCCTCAGCCCACAACATTTCATTTGCAATATTCCTTGCAATGTAAATTTAAGAGTCAAAGCTCTTTACTGCTTCAGATGGGGCCGCTGCTTGAGGTCCACCAGGGTGAAACATACTGCTCATGCTAAGAATGTCTGTTGCTTCCCAATGGCCCCATCGGTAGATCCTTGTTCATCAACCACTACAGAGAGCCACTAAGATGCTCTTGAAGCACAACTGCAACTTGAGGGGCTTAATTAGTAGACTCTAGTCCCATGGATTTCCCAAGCTTTTCCCCCAGTTCCTGAAAACTTCCTCCTCCAGTCTCCTGAGCCATTTCCATTTCTCACTGGACTGAGTAGGTGGCTGGTGTAAGCAGCAAAGTCAAGGCAAGATTCTCCAGGCAAATTGGAAGTTAGCAGGCCAGACAGATGACTCAAAAGCTTGATGCCAAAATCAGATCAAGTCCAGGCTATAGGACCACAGGAGAAGAGAATGAGTCCAAGGACGAGCTGAAGGTGACCTGTGCCCATAGCCTGTCACAAGCCCCTATCTGTGACCAGTAAAGCTGGCTTAGACACAGCTCATGCTGTTCAGCCCATGCACACAGGAACAATTTTGCAAATATTATACATTCTTCCTTAGGGAAATGAAAAATATGTTCTGAACATACATTTGATTCTATGCATTCAATTTCTCAAAGCGTGTTGCGCCTTCTAGTACCACAAGACAAAAGTTCCTGGTGGCAAAATCATGACATGTGCAATTTGCATACCCAAGTACATATAAGTTATGTGAATAATTCTAAAAGACTGACTGCTTTAAAGGGACAGAAATAGTACAAATAATACAAATTGTTCTGCAAAATGTCATTCCCCAACTTATATTCCAATCTTTACACCTATCCTATTAATTCAATACTAAAAATTTTAAAAAAAGAAAATATAAATCATACCCCTAAAGCATTACTACATCAGACACCAAAATTACATAGCATGATGGTGCATAATTACAGCACTTTCAAACAGCATCTGAAAGCATGTCACAAGCGATGAAAAATGTAATTTATTTCTACTGACAGATATTAATTGCTCCATGTTAGAAAATTTGTGAACCATTACTGATAAGCAAAAACGGTAACATAAATGCCTGGAAAACAACTGCAGGGAGAGAGGTATAGCCTAATCATAAAAACTCCCATAGCGTAAGGAAAGGCAATTTCTCAAAGAGGACATCGATTATTAAAATTCGTAAAATGTTGCCATGACAGGAGAAAGAAGCCCAAATGCAAAGTCACTTCTAGCAGTTATTAATCTCTAAGAGCACTGGCTAATTGGAGTTTAAAATTCTGGCCTGTTTTCTTAGCAAATCGCTGTTGTTAAGGCAAAACTGGGCAGTGTCAGGGGGTCCTTCAAGACAGGGAGGGCTACATGCAGAATAGATGATTCCTTTGAAATGGAGCCCCAGATAGGCATAAATGGGAAGGTCATGTTTTTCCTTCATTACTATTAATGCTGTCATTACTATTAATCAGTGTCAGTGTCTTAATTCAGAGATGATAAAATTTGGACAGACACACTAGGTTACACTGGCTGCCATCATCACTAGTGTGGCTAATGGCTATAAGTCATCCCAGATCTCATGAAACCCTGTCACTCTAGGTGAGTCCTCCAGCTACCACCTGTGCCAATCCTCAAGCTCTTTTCTTCTTCATTCCTTCAGAGTCATCTTCCACAGTTGGCTGATAATTGGAAACTGGGGCACACTATGACACCTCCTATCTAAATTCTGCTCTGCATCTTCAGGCCACTGTAGTGGATTGGTAACTGGTGGTCAATTTAAACACCAGCTGAACTGAATCAGCATGGTGCTGAGCGTGAATGCCCAGCTGAGGACTGTTGCCAGCACAAAAAGGAGACCTGGAGAGGAAGAGCAGCAATGTGGGTACTCTTAAGTTTTGCTGTTGTTTGGAGCTGTTGGTTCTGGAGAAGTTTGCACAGCTTCTTCCTTGATGTTAACTGGCTGATCTCATCATCAGAGCTTGGGAGCTGGTTGCTGAGGATGGCGTTGGTTCAATTTGGGAGAGTTTTGTTCCTTACTTTGAGCATTGTTTCCTGGCTCTGGAGGGGAAGATGTGTGCTGTTTAACCTCCAGAGACTTGTCATGCTGGCTTCCTGATATATACTTGGCTGTTCTCATCATCAGAGGAACTCAGGACCTCACTGTCACTGAGGATGGCTGTGGCATTTTTCAAGGGAGCCCTGGTCCTTATTTTGACTGTCGCTTCTTGGCTCCACTACAGAACCCTCAACCTACTGGTACAGATCCTTCACCCAGCTGGCACAGACTTTCTAGCTCCACTGCTGACCTTTGGGCCGTCCCAGTGCAGATTCATGAAATGGACTTGCATGAGTCATTGTCGTGGGCTCTAGGTTTTCAGCTGAACCCATGCAGGATATTGCCATGGGATGCAGGTCCTCAGCTGGATGTTTTAGGTCTCTACTGTTGTGCAAAGATTTCCTGCCCTTCTTGTATTTGACTCTGGGTGACTAGCATAAAATATTAGTATAAATTATGTGTCCTGTATGTAATTGTTCTCTTTGCAAACCCTGACTACAACAGCCACTATTTCTATCAATAACACTGCTAGCCTCTTTAAAACCTGGTTGGAAGCCGGGCGTGGTGGCGCACGCCTTTAATCCCAGCACTCGGGAGGCTGAGGTAGGTGGAGCGTTGTGAGTTCGAGGCCGGATTGGGCTACAACGCGAGCGCAAGGCCGTCCTGAGCTACATAGTGCGACCCTGCCTCAAAAAACCAGGGCCGGGATTTTGGCTCAGTGCCTTAAGCGCCTGCCCTGGTAAGCGCGAGGTTGTGAGTTCAATCCCCGGTGCCACAAAAAAAATAAATAAATAAAAATAAAATAAAACCTGGTTGGGATTTCTTGGGAGTTAAAACTGCATCTATCTTCTCCCTTTTCCTAAGACTCCTTACTATCTGCTGCCATTTTCCTATCCACACTATCATCTCAAACCATATCACTTCCAGGGTCTCTCTGGACTCCTTCCATTTCATTCTGTACACAACCATCAGATCCCTCTCCATAAAGCACAACTTTCCCCACATCAAGCCATCTGGGGCCTTGCCTTCATGACTGCAGGATATGCCCTACACACATTGGCTTGACATCTAGGGCTCCCAGTGACTTGGCCCCAGCCTCGCTCTGTAGATGAGGCCACTGACACTTTGTTAACTGATACTGTTCCCATTAGTCAGAATACACCTCTGGATTTTCATTCAGACAAGCCTTAGGGACTACACTCTTGTTTTTCCATCTTTTAATTTCAGATCATATTGCAAGTTCTCTACAAAGCCATCCCAGCCTGTACTACTACCTGTTTCTTTTTCTTACTACCGTACTCACATAGCTCTTATACACTTCCTTGTACTGTTAAATTTTTGTATGTAAGAGATCTGTTAGTGGCTAAGTCACAAGCCCCTTGTGGGGCATAGACTGTGACAAATAGCTCTAGTCTCCTAAAACCTGTGCTAATGAACCCCATATTATGGAGCTGTCTGATGGCTTCTTTAACAAATAAGGTCAAAGGGAAGGGAGAAGATCATGCAGAACCACTAAGTGAAGTCACAGACAAGGTACAATGACAGGTACCAGAACTTCAGATGAAGGGTAAGTCAGTCAAAGGAAGCCAGGTGACCAGATGTACAAATCAAAATGAAGCCACATCAAAACAGAAGCTATGGCAAAGTGCAAATGGAAAATGAGGGGACTCAACAAGGAAAAAATGGAGAGCACACAGAGCATTTGATGAGGGAAGGATCAGCCTGGAGCCACACCAAAGCCAAAGTCAAAATCAAAGACACTGGGTGTATTGGATATGCTATATACCACCAAGTCCTCATATACTTTTGATGGGGCTGAGTCTAGCGCAGGGATTGGCAATGTGAGTGCTATTTCCGCCCAGGGGTGGAGCCAACATACAGTGTAAATGAGGCAGGTCTTCCTCTTGCGCTTCCGCCTTCTCTCTTGCCAGCATGCTTGCTGCGTGCGGCCTCCATGAACGGTGGCCCCTGCCACACCTCACTTCCTTGGAGCCAACTAAATGTGGACTGAAACTCCCAAGAGACTATAAAAAATAAATCTTTCCTTCCCTAATTTTGGGTGTCAGATATTTTGTCTCAGCAACGAGTGAAAATTAACTAAGACACTGGGCTGGAAAGACAAAGCTCACAGGGAGCTCAGCCAGGATGAAACACAAGCATTCTTCAAGAACTTCCAGAATTGTTACCAGATTTAAGCTGTGTTGGGCCATAAAACAAGTCTCAACCATTTAGACTGAAGCTACTTAAGTGTATTTAAGTTTGTCCTCAGATCATAGTGAAATTAAACTAGACATCAACAACAAAAGAAAAACTAGGATATCCCAAACTGTCTTGAAGTAGAGTAGTACCATTCTAAACAACCCCAAATCAAAGCAAAAATGGAAATTTCAAAATATTTTGCATAAATTAAGAAAATAAGAGAAATAAGAACATATCAGAGACAACTAAAGCTGTGCTAAGAGGGAAATTTGTAAGTTTAAATGCCTATGTTAGAAATAGAAAAAAGGCTTAAAGATCAATGCTTTAACAACCTATTTTTAACAAGAAAAAGAAGTTAAATTCGAAGTTAAAGAAAGTAATAAATATAAGAGCAAGAGTTAAATGAAGACTAAAACAAATGTACAATTTATAAAAATCAAAGTCAAAAGTTATGATTATGAAAAAAACATAAGTTATTACTACAAAGAACAAAAAAATTACATTACTATAGGCCCTAGAGACTTTTTTAAAAGAAGACATAAGGAACACTCTTAAACCAATAAATTTTAAAATTAAAATCAAATGAACTTTAAATATATAACTTATCAAAACTGACAAAATGTAAATCCCTATGGCTATTAAAGAAATAAGACCTGAAATTAAAACCTTTACATGAAGAAATAAAACTATAATAAACTGAAATAAAACTATAAAACATCATAGCCAATTTGGATTTATTCCAGAAATGCAAGTTTAATTTATAATATCCAAAGAATCAATGTAACTTACTGCATGACAAAATAAAAAGAGAAAATAAAAAAATTCAACAGACACTAAAAAGCATTTAATATAATGCAATAACCACTCTAACTTTTTAAAGGAAATTTTCTGATAAATAGTACCTCCTATAGCTGATAAAACTATGTATGAAAATATAGAACAACATTCTTAATGGTTAAATGCTGAAAGCTTCCCCTTTAGGATCAAGAATGACATAAGGAAGTCCACTATCACTAATTCTCCTCAGTTTTGTTTCGTAAGTGCAGTAAAATAAGAAAAAAGCTATAAAACTGAAGACAATAAAAGTAAAATTATTATTATCTGCGAGTGAGACAAATATTGCCTGGATTTAGAAAATTCAAAAGGAGCCACAGAAGCTAGTAAAGGTATAACTGAACTCTGTAAAGTTAAAAGCAAAGTAGAATATATTAAAATCAATTATATTTCAATATATTAGCAACAAATACTCAGAAAATTAAATTTTAAAACAATACCATTCTTGTCTTAGTTCATGCTGGTTATACAGATTAATGTATTTCATTTTGGCTGATTCAGATGCACATAACATACTGTAATCATTTTCACCCACCTCCAGCTCCTCACATTCCCCTGGGGAGGAGGGATCAATGCATATAACATAGCTTCATCTCATCCATCCCCCACCCAGTTAATTGCCCTGACATTACATCTTCCTTATTTTCTTCCTCTTGTCTAATAATAGTCTCCTTTCTACTTTTTTGTCATCCTTTTTTGAGATTCCACATATCAGGGAGAACAATCAATCTTTGTCTTTCTGAGTCTGGCTTAATTTTGAACAACATGATAACCTCCAGATATGTCCATTTTCTACAAATACCATTCTTAATAGCACCAGAAGACATAAATATCTATGTACAAACCTAATAAAAGTTAAGCAATGCAGAATATACATAGAACGTAATTTAGAAAAATTGAGAGATACTTAAATAAGGGGAGGTATCTACCATGCTTACATATTATTTGACTCTATATTTTAAAGACTGATGTATAGATTTAATTCAATCCCAACCAAAATTTTAATAGGTGTTTTCACTGACATCGAGAAGTAGATTCTAAAATAAAAATCACCTAGAATAGAGAAAGTACTCTTTTAAAAGAATTAAATGAGCTAGAGGATTTATACTACCTGGTATCCAAGACTAACGATAAAACTGAAATAATTAAGGCACTATGGCAGATATAGAGAAAATAATAGGCTAATGTAATGAAACAGAACAAAGAGCAAAAGTAACTGGGAAAGGGAAAAGGAGGAAAGAAGGAAAAGAAAAGGAAAAATACATAAATCTGTATATACATATATGTAAGATAACTAAAATATTGAGAAAGATTGGCTAATACTCATATGGTTAGATCAGTTTTACATGTCTATATCTGTTAATGTAAACAACTGTGTTGAAGGTAATGATATGCAATATTGCAACCATTGTCAAGTTCTTATCATCTTGTTTTGTAAACCTATAATGTTACTGTTGTGGATTTGCTGTTGTCATTTGTTTGTCTCTTTTGCTTTTTGTCTTTCTTATATGTGTCTTTTTTCTCTTAAATAAAAAAAATTAAATTAAATTAAAAAGAAATAAAACAGAAACAGATCCACACATAGAGAAACATGCAATTTTGGACAGAGGTAGACACCACCAGTCAGAAGAAATGATTTTTTAAGAAATGGCACATTAACATGAAACAAAATTAACCCTGACTCCTACCTCATACCATATATAAAAATCAATTCCAAATAGATTGAAACTTTAAGTAGAAGGTAAAATAATCAAACTTCCTGATGAAAATATAGGAATCCTTGGAAGAGGCAAAGATTTTTTAAAAAGGGAAATCTCTAATCTTAAATTTAAGAAAAAATTAACAAAGTAGACTTTAAGATTAAATACTTCTACAAAATGAATTTAACATTAAGAAAATGATAAACCATAGTACACAAAAAGCCATTTTGGATTCATGCATCTGACAAAAGAGTCACATATAAAGAACTTCTAGAGAACAATATGAAAGAGAGCAAACCCAACAGAAATATGAGCACAATACTTAGTAATATTACTACACAACATTTCAGAACGGCCAAAAGACATAGGAAAAGGTGCTCAACTTCACTGATCACTAGAAAAACACAAATTATAACCCCAGTAAGAAATCCTTGGAATTTTTAACTGACAATAACAAATGTTGGTGAAAGAGTGCAGTAACTGATTTTCACATATGACTGGGGGAATGCGAACAGGTACAACTACTTCGGAGCAATGCTTGGCACTAAGATGCATGCTCTGTGACCCAGTAATTCCCCAGGAAGGCACATGTTCCCCAAAGGAAAATAGGGACATGTTCATTATAACAGCAACTCCTTCAAGCCCCAAACTGGAAACCTCACAGAAGCACCATGGCACACAAAAATGGCAGTGGTGTCCCACGGTGAGAGGCGTCCAGGCTAAAATGAGGGTCACCAACTGCTATGGTGTGTAATAGATGGATGACTCTCACCAGCTTGATCCTGAGTGAGAGGAATTAGACATAAAAGGCTACAATGCAATGTATGGATTTCTTTTGTAAATTTGGAGAATGGGAAATACTAATCCCATGATGATAGAAGACAAGACACTGATTTTCCTCCTGGGGTGATGTCTGGAAGGTAGAGGGAGAGGGGATTCTGGACTGCTGGGCATGTCCTGTAACACAGATCCAGTCTGTGTGTGAAGATCCACAATGGGGTGTCTTATGATGCCCTCAGGTACTGTCTCAATGCGTTTGGGGTCAATGGAAAGCGTATGTCTTGAAAGTGCACCAGTGATGTGTATCGTGCATGTGAGTCTGTACAGGTGGCTGGAGGCTCAGGTAAAGAAAAGAATCTCCAAACGGCTTGGTATTTCTGCTGACTGAAATCCAGAAGAACAGCTCACAAGAACACAACCATCAGAAGAGAGTTGGTGGCCTGAATCTGGGTGCGGACAGAACAGGAACGCACAGAGGCCTGATGACTGTCCCTGACAGTGTTGTGCTCAAGAGACCGCCAATTGAAAGTACTGCCTTATCATTTAGCATGAGAAATTAGAAATGTAAATAACCATTCACCTAAAGTGGATTCTAAATCCACAAATAATGCAAAATCCAATAGCATGCAGGCAGCATTACACAAAGAATAATTTTACATTATAAATTGAGAAAAATTTGTCAAGGCAGCTTGGTTTTAATAGCCTCCATTTTTTACCAATATCTTCCTAAAACTGTTATCTTGGCAGCACAGGGTGCCAATTCAGGGGCTATTCAACCATGCTGGCTTTTTTATAAAATTGTAACAAGATAAACTTTTCAGTTTTCCCTACCCAGTGCCATATATTACATGTAAACTGGAATATTGATTTCTTAAGTCAAAGAAGCAATCTTTTCTCTGGCCTATTACTTCTCCTTGCATTCAAATACAACGCCTCTTACATTGATAAATATCTACTTTGGCTCGACATTGTAGCAAAGACCCCGTTCATCTCTAAGCCACTCTGAGCTGTTTGATGAGCAAATCTCACTTAAGGTAACCTTGATTAATGAATATCATCATTAATAACTGCAATGTATAACTTCAAATAAAAACGCTGGAGTAGGCTCACGGCTCAATCTTTTCAGGTGAAGAAATGGCGTTTGTGAAGAGTGGGTGGTTGTTGTGATAGAGTACTATTTTGAAGCGCTGGAGGAACTGGTGTGACCTATGGTCAGATAGTCACTTGATCTATGATGACGATCAGACACGGCAGAGTACTGAGTATAAAGTCCACATGCCAGCGGACTGCATCAACATCCGCACAGGGCACGCGTGCCGGGGCATTCAGCCTCCAGATGGGAAGCCAAAAGATTTGTCTGCTTCAGATTGTTCAGCTGATATGGGAAGACGACCAGGCTTTGCGCAAAAAGCACAGATGATCGTTTGGCTTGGAAATTCACACCGCAGGATAAAAGAACAAATACGGCATGCATGGGCTCTGCTATCCTGTGGGAAGAGACCGCCGTGGCTTCCTCGCCCCCTGCTTTTGTAGCCTATGCTGCGGGAAGCGCCGTGCAGACGTATGGAAAGGGTCTTCACGGGGGTGCGCACCGGCGGGAACTCAGATCTCTGTGCTGCGAACAGGCAGACGTCTGCGGTACCCTACCTGTGCCTTACCAGTACGCAGGACTCTATGAACAGCAGCCTGAAAACCAAGTCATCATTCGCGAGCGGTATCCAGACACTCACAGTGACTCGGCCCTAGGTATGCTAGCCTGAGCAGCTACGGGCACGGCCCTCGGGTCTCTGTTCTAGGTCTTCTAGAGTCCTTAAAATCTTCTACATGCATAGCTTCGGATAACCCTATGTGCAATAATACGATTTGCAGGGCATTTCTGTTTGTGGCAAATGTTTTTGATAATAGTTTTAATAGTTCTTTTGGAAGTAGTGACTTGATAATTTTAACTAATCCATGCAAGTACCACAAAGTAGGGCTTAAACTCTGTTGTTTAGCTATAGCATAGACTCTCAGGGGACACGGGCTAATTCTCAGATTTTGTGGGGAGACATTTTCTTCTCAGGTGTAGTGCTGAAGGGATAATTTATTTTCTCATTATGCAAATAATACAGTGATGAATGAGTGAGTGAGTGTGGTAAGACAGACTGCAGGTTCTTTTGGTTTAACCTCAAACTTGGAAACCATAGATCAGGACTGGCTGCACATTGCTGCAGGAGTGGTTGACTGCAGAGCTGTGGGTGTCTTCCCGAGGCAGTGGTACTCCCAGGAGCAAGGCGGACTGTGCAAGGGGTGGGGCCACCACCCTCCCACCCTTTAAATGTAAAATGATGCTTTTCAAACCTACCTAATTCTAGAGCCACTGCTTCTTGTGTTGTTCCTATTTGCTATTCATAGCGATATTTGGAAAACATTTCAAATTAGGACCTGATTTGAGAAAAGTCAAACAGAAGGCAGAATAATAACAAGTATATGCAAGTCGATTTGCATTATTGAGAGATGTATTTTTTTAGTGTCTAATTTAGGAATACTTATTGCTGGCTAAATCTACGTGTAGTCTGTTTTCCTACCCGTTGACAAAGTAATATTAAAAGAATGATGAGGGAAACAAAGCTGTAGTTGGGATGCTCCTGCCTCGGCCTCTTGGGGTACTGAGCAGGGAGCAGTGTTTTTGCTGCCTGCTGCAGGCCTGGCCTGAGGGTAGGGCCAGTGGCTGTTCACCAAGCCCTTGGATGGACCAGGGCTGGGCTAGACTAGGCTAACCGATCAGAAGTGGGGCCTAAAAGATGAAGATGCCTCTCAGCTTCCCTGGGACCTCAGCCTTGTTTTTGTTCCGGACCCACACATTATAGAGAAGCTCAAAACATTTAATTTTGGGCCCCTAAATGTGTGAAGCTCTGAAAACCCACGGTTGTACATTTCTGACAAATATTCATATTTCCCATATTATAAAATAATTATTTCAAATATTTCCGCTATTTTGTGTTTTAAAGCTGGTTATTGATTGCAGTTTTCTGGCCTGCATACTTTGAACAATGTATTTTCACAAAGGCTGTTTAGCACCATTCAGGCCCCCTCCCCTGTGGTTCCGTCTTCCCTAAAGTACACTCCAGGAAGCACAGGCTCCATTGCAATTGTGCCATGGTTACATACATGCTCTGTCATTGCAGTGCTGAGCTGGCTCGATGACTTGATGATTAGATCTCATATGAATCCTGATGCCAAGAAGACGTAGTGGAGCCCATAGTCTGTTTTTCTAGCCACTCCTAGGGGACTAGTTGACATGCGAATGTCCTTTTCCAACTCAAAAGTGTACACATGGGTAAATGTGAAATGTGGCAACATGGTGCTGATAATTTAAAGTATTGCTTCAATATGTAATGTTGATTTTATATCCCATGTCCTAAGAATGGTTTTTGTTCATCTTGTCACATATATGTACCAACTCCCCATGATGAACGTAATCATGTATTGCAAATATGTACTAATAAAAATTTTTAAAAAGAAAAAAAGCACTGAAATAATTATATAACACTTGGAAACATTCACTCACTCTATCATCAAACTTTCAGAAATCTGGCCATGTGTTAGAAGCAGAGTCATAGCTGGAGTGGGGACACAGCTTAAAACCCCAGCATTCTGGGATACTGAGGTAAAAGGATCACAAGTTCAGCCCCAACCTGGGCAGTTTAGCAACTTAGGGATAGCCTGTTTCAAATGTAAAAAAAAAAAAATATTTTAAAAAGTTCAGTGTGAAGACCTTGGGTCCCATCCCCAGTATAGAAGGAAGGAAGAAAGGAAGAAAAGAAGAAAAGGTAGGAAGGAAGGAAGGAAGGAAGGAAGGAAGGAAGGAAGGAAGGAAGGAAGGAAGGAAAAAGGAGAGAGGGAAAGAGGGGAAAAAAAGAAGAAAGGAACATGAGAGAGAATAAAGAAAAAAAAAGGGATTCACAAAGGCAGCAAATGAAACAAAAAGCAAATCCTGGACCTTAAGACCTCAAGGACCAAGGGAAAAGAAGGACAGGACAATTCTGTCACAGCATCACATACACACACTACTGTGAAGTTCCATCCTTCTTTGGGGGCAGAGAAAAGGAAAAGGTGGGCCAAACTCTCACTGAAAAGATGACATGACTGAGAATCTTATAAGAAATAAACCTATAGGAACTGGGAAGGAATCCTGAGCACATACAAAGAGACACAGAAAAGACGTGCAACTGAAAACTAAGACTCTAGGCCGTACATACATGGAAGAGGCTGCTGGAAGATGGTGTTGGACAGAAAGTGACAAATTTCAGGAGTCTATCAGAAGAGTTTTGGGTTTTCAGAGCACCACAAGGCAAGGCGTGGACAGGGGGAGCTTAGGAGGGAGAAATCTAAAAGACTGCAGGTTCCTGTACAAGAAAACAAGGGGTATGAATCAGGGGTGGCCAGAAGGGTGAAACCAAGAGACCCTGAGAAGGTAAAATCCATGGACATTCTCTCTAACTGGGTGTGGAGAATGGGGGACTGTATTCTTTATTTTATTTTATTTTATTTTATTTTATTTTATTTTATTTTATTTTAAAGAGAATAAAACCAAACAAAATGAAACAGAATAAAGCCAATCAAAACAAAAGAATGAAAATGATACAGGAGTTCAAAACAAGGTAATAGGAAATTAACAATGGCTACCACCTTTCCTTTTTAGACATTCCCTTTCCTTTCACCTTCACAGTATCTACTGTACATTTTGGATCCCCCTAACTCCTTCAGTTTTTATACTCGGGAGACAACACAATGTTCACCCATGTATGTTCAAACCATTTCACTGATGAGCATGATGTCAAGTTGCATCCATTTACCTGCAAAAGCCTCAAGGTTATCCTTCTTTATAGCTGAGGAGCTTTCCATTGTATAAAAAACACCATATCTTTCCTGTCCACTCTGCGGTTGACAGGCAAGCATTGTCTTGTCTCCTCCGACCTTCAGTCCATGGATTTTCTTCCTAATCAAATGTTTTCCTTGTATACAGCATATTGAAGGATCCTGTCTCCCAATCCACTCTGCCCATGTTTCTTTTTATTGGTGAGTTGAGGTCATCTACATTAATGGTTATGTTCAACATGCACTGGCTCATCTCTACCATGCTATCCCCCTGCCATTGGTCCTCTGCTTTCCCTCCCCCCCATTCAATTGCCTGCCCTGCTCAGTTATCTTAGGGACTGTATTCTAACATGAGCAGGATTCCCATAGTGGCCAGGGTGACAAGGAGTGGTTAGAAAGGAATTGGACAGAGAATATCAATCACCTTGAGATCAACATTAAATTCCTTACCTCTGCTCTCTTCCCACCAACAGGATCACAACCAGATCAATAAGTAGGTAGGGTCTTGAGACAGCAGATGTGAAGAAAACTAGTGGGGGGAATGCAGGGCTCATGTTATTTTTAACACATGAGTGTAGGGTACAAGTGAGAAATCAATGTAGAGAGAGATTTCGAGTAGTCAAAAATAAGGCCCTTCCTCTGAGAAAAGTGGCTGAACTCAAAGACAAATCTCCACAGTCTATAAAGAGGCTAATGAAAATGTGTCCCTGGTCTTCTAGTGGCAATATGTAATAATGAAAAGTGAAAGGCTATTAATCACTTTAAGGACAAAGTTCAATCTTTTGGGGGTTTTTTTATGAGCTATAACCTTCAAAAAGTGATGTTTACTATCACTGTTAAGGTTTTCAGTAACTTTTGAGCTAATTTGGGAAAGGGTATGAAAATAGTATTATGAGATTAACAATCAAGAAAAAGATGCTACAACACCCCCCAAAAAAATTACAGTAGTTCTCCATTGTTCAAAAAGCAAATTCCTACATAGTTCTTCCTCTTCCCTGCTTATATTAAATTCAATTACTATTCTAATCTGGAGGTTTATTTAATATTTAAATACTCTTGGTTTAAAGTGCATTGAGGATTTAAATGCTGAAATCATTCCCCACCCCTGCTTTTTCTTTTTCCAAATTCGACACCCAGGACTTCCTTTCTCAAATGACTGTTAATTCCCAGTCTCAGCAATGACGCTTCTCTTCCCCCTTGCTGTCAAAGCCTTTCACGGGTGTTCTGTTCTGCCGCTTGCCATTACCGATCTTGACATACAAGTACTTTTGAGTCTCCAACTCTGTTTTAAGCTTCATGAGAAACCCACAGCCTTTTCCTAGTTTAATGCCTCTCCTCTGAGCAGTGCACTCAGCAGGACTGACAGTAAAATATGATGACACCTAGGAGCAAAGAGATTCACCGAGAAGCACCTGACATGAAAAGAATTAATGTTTAAGGTTGTTTTTATTTTTAATTCTTTTAGGAAAACTGTAATGTTCTGCCTGATCAGCCACACTTTCTTTCTTCCCTCTCCTCGTTCTACTACTTTTTAGTCCAACTGAATGTTTCCAAGTTCCTTATCATTCTTCCAAGACTTCAGTTTTTGGCTTTGCTTAAGGAAGCAACTGAATCCTGTGAGGGCGGGAAGCTAAGAAATGCAGCTACCTCGGGAAACACTGATTAATAATTAATAATTGGGAACTTCCCCACGTGTACCACCCAGTTTTGTCATGTCAGTTCAGGAACCCCAGGTCTGCACTTGTGACTTGGAGACCATGTCACCTTATACAGACACTTCTACTCACCAACGGTCTCTTTAAGCATTTTTCTACTTTGCAAAACTGTTTTATCATTTCTTTTCTAATAACCATACTTGTGCTTCTAAATTATATCTTCACAATGAGCCTAGGAATAAAATCTAAAAAGAATTTGATTATTCTCCCAACTAATTTCTAAAAACAAAACAGGAAA
>RJWM01027037.1:0-27276 GCA_004363535.1 Dasyprocta punctata | reverse complement strand
TCTTCTACTAAGTTTAGTGTCTCTGTTTTAATATTCAGATCTTTGATCCATTTTGACTTTATTTTAGTGCGTGTTGATAGACATGGATCTAGTTTTAGTTTACAGCGTATAGAAAGCCAGTTTTTCCAGCACCATTTGTTAAAGAGGCTGTCTTTCTTCCAATGTACATGTTTGGCCCCTTTGTCAAAAGATGAGGTAGCTAAGTGTGTTTGTAGTTGTGGCTGTATCTTCTAATCTATTCCATTGATCTCCAGGTCTGTTTTGATTCCAGTACCATGCTGATTTTATCACAGTAATTTTGTAGTATAGTTTCAAGTTAGGAATTGTGATGCCTCCTGCCTTACCTTTGTTGCTCAGAATTGCCTTTGGTACTCTAGGTCTTTTCTGGTTCCAGATAAATTTCAGGAATGCTTTCTCTAGTTCTGTGAGGTAGGCAAGTGGTATTTTGATTGGGATTGCATTAAATCTGTATAATAATTTTGGGAGAACGGCCATTAAACATATAAAGAATTAAAAGAAATCAGGCCCCTGAAATTCAAAGACGCAATCCAAAAATGGGTATCTGAGATGAATACACACTTCTCAGAGAAAGAAATACAAATGGCAAATAAATATATAAAAAAAATGTTCAACATCAATGATCATTGGGGAAATGCAAATTAAAAAAACACTGAGATTCCATATCACTCCAGAAAGAATGGCCAAGATGAAAAAATCAACCAACAAGTGCTGGAGGGGCTGTGGGGAAAAAGGAACTCTTCTCCACTGTTGGTGGGAGTGTAGACTGGTGCAATCACTGTGGAAGTCAGTGTGGAGATTCCTCAAGAAGCTAGGATTAGAGATCCCATTCAACCCAGCTATCCCACTTCTGGGCATTTTGCCAGAAGAATTGAAAACATCACACCACAGTGATATTTGTGCACCCATGTTTATAGAAACCCAATTTGTAATAGCCAGATCTTGGAAACAACCCAAGTGCCCATCAATCAAAGAATGGATAAAAAAGATGTGGTATTTCTAGGCAATAGAGTACTACTCAGCTATTAAGAAAGATTGCATTGAGACTTTTATAAGTAAATGGACACGACTTGAGACCATACTCATAAGTGAGATAAATCAAACCCACATGTGTAAATACCGTATTGTCTCCTTAGTGTAAGAAACTGAAGAAGTATATATGATCCAAAATCTATAATAAATACTTTGTAAGGGTAAAAAACAGCTCAAAGAGCAAAAGTAATTGGGAAGGGAAAAGGGGGAAAGAGGGAAGGGAAAAAGAAAAGATATAAATCTGTATGTTTGTATATGTAAGATAACTAAAATGAACATACTGCTGAATGTATCAGTTATTGAGATAGAACGGTTAATACTCATATGATTGGAGCAATTTTACATGTCTATGTCTGTTAATGTAAACAACCATTTTGAAGATAATGGTATGCAATATTGCAACCATTGTCAAGTTTCTACTATCCTGTTTTGTAAACCTGTAATGTTACTGTTGTGCATTTACTCTAGTCATTTGTTTGTCTCTTGCTTTTTGTCTTTCTTGTATGTGTCTTTTTTCTCTTTTAAATAAAAAAAAAGATAGAAATGATACAGAATTTCAAAATAAAGTAAGGAATTAGCATCTTTGTCTTACCATCTTGCTTGAATACAAAAAACTTTATATTATGGTTAACAATTCTTATTATCTGAAAGTATAGTCTGATTCATTTTTCAATGAAAGTCAAGAATCATCACTTGTCTATTCCCATTGCCACTGATCTGGCTCAGTTCCTTGGTTGCTCTTTTCACTTTATCTTATTTTACTTTTACATAAAAAGCAATACATACACATAAGAAAAGAATTGGAAAGTACAAACATGTCTAATAAAAAGTAGATCCCGTACACTATGGAGCTCCCATTACCTCTCAGAATCAAACAGTATCAGTTTTCTTCCTGTGTTCTGTGTTTACAAACACAGTATGAGCCTGCGTGCACAATTTTTTATCTTTTTCCTTAGCATAACTTTGAGAAAATAATAAAAAAGTGAGGAACTCTTTAAGGTTCTATTACATAAAGAGTCAAAACTACTACTTATAGAAAATTATAGTGTTGTTTTTGATATTGTTTTTAAGCTGCAGATCAATGTTCCACCACTTTTGCATTTAAAATCACTTCCATTTATGAATTTCACTTTTCTTATCTTAAATGTAAACAAGAGAGGACATGATTTTACTGTATTATAGATACTTGATGAAGACTAAGTATATTAAACCTGTAAAATATCAACATAATGTAGATGTTCAATAAATAACTTTTGAAGGATAGTCATTATAGGAGTCATACTATGCATAAACTACGTGACAGTACAGGTGCAAGTTATTGAGGTATAAATAACAATGATCTTATTCTTCATGACTATTTTGAAGTTTAAAAATTATTTTACATATATAATTCCATTAATATTCATTCTCTATCAGGAGTTGGTCAGTCTCAGATCTTCTGGACAAGCGTGCAGGGAAGGATAAAAGACAGTAGACAAAGTGATACGAAATTCTGGAGTCTGGCAAGGTCAGAGCTCTTATGGCTAAGACAAAGGCTTCTCCAAATTGCACAATATTTATTGGATATCTCATATCAGGGGGCATATGAGAAGTGCAGAGAATAGCTGACATATTTCAATGCTTCTGATTTCCTCTACACTCCCTCTAATGTCCCTGTATCTATAGATCCCCTCCCCATTTGAGAAAGATCTTTTTCCTTGCTCATATCAGGGTGCATATAGAGAAGTGCGGAGAATAGCTGACATATTTTAATTCTTCTAATTCCTCTACTCTTCCTCTTATCTCCCTTTATTTATAGATCCCCTCCCAACTTGTTTACTGTTATCTCTTATTTTTAAACTTAAAGTATTCATACTTTGAATTTCTCATGAAAGAGGAAACTATTAACATTTATACTTGTGTGCAATTTATTTCACTTAGTGCTATGGTCTAAGGGTGAATCTATTTTCCTATAAATGACCCAAATAGATCTTTTTTTCTGGGAAAGTAGTATTCTATTGTATATAAACCCCACATTTTCTTTACCATTCATCTGTTGATGGACATACAACCTGCTTCCAAAATTTAGCTATTAGGTGTTGTGCTGCTCCAAACACGAATGTGTAGGTAGCACCATGGTGTGACCCTACCCTTTAGGGAAGATACTTAACAATGAGGATAGTTGAGTTAAATGGAATTTCTTGCTTTAGTTTTTTTTCAGAAATAAGCATAATATCCATAGTGACATTATATTCCTACTCAAAATATAGAAGATATCCTTTTCCCCTGCAGTTTTGACAGCATTTGTTATTTAGTTACTTATTTATTTGTTTATTTTTTATGGCAGTGATTCTTTCTGGGGGAAGATGGAATCTCGGTGCTTTAGTTTGTACTTTTCTAATGGTCAGAGATGTTTATCATTTCTGCATGTACTTATCAGTTATTCGCCCTTCTTCAGAAAAATGTCTGTTCATTTCAGTTGCCAAAATTTTGATTGGGTCTTTTATTTTTGTGGAGTCTATTCTTTCTTTGTTCAGTTCTAGCTGATAAATTGTTTTTCTCAATAACCATTTTTGTCAGTATTGTTTGTTAAAAAACCCATCTTGTTTGTGCCAATAGTCATTTCTGTACTTTCTGTCCCATTTAGTTACTCAATATGTCTATTTTTATACCAGTATCACTTTGTATTCTTATCATTGTAGCTTTGTAATATAACTTGAAATCCCAGCTTTTGATACCTTCAGCTTTGCTCTTGTTGTCAGGATTGTTTTTGCTATTCTGTTTCTCTTCTTGTTCATATAAGTTTTAGAACTGTTTTTTATTTTTCTATGAGGAATGTTGTTGGTTTTTTTTTGGGGGGGTTGCATTAACTCTATATGTCAGTTTTGATACTATGGTCATTTTTATGAATTTGTTTTTGCCCCTTGAGGAACAGGGGATTTATTTTCTGATTTCCTCATTGATCTCCTTTTTTCATTTTTCTTTTTTTTTTTTTGGCGGGGTGGGCACTGGGAATTGAACTCAGGGTCTCACACTTGCTAGGGAGGCACTGTGCCACTGAGCTAAATTCACAGCCCTCAGTCAGTCTCCTTTTTCAGCATTCTCTAATTTTTTTATGAAATTCTTTCAATTTCTCTGTTAGATTAATATGTAAGTATTTAAATTTCCTTGAAGCTATTTTAAATTGCATTTTTTCCCTAATTTCTTTTTAAATGGGTTCATTTTTGGGATACAGGAAACACTATTGTTTTTTATATTGATTTTGTATCCTTGCTGAATTTTTTACTGCCATTCTTCTGGTGTATGCGTTTTGGTTTTCTATGTAAAATATCATCTCATTTATTATTACAGAGAGTGTGACTTCTTTCCTTCCTGTATATATACTTTTTATTTCTTTCTGCTGCCTGATTGCTCTGGCTAAATTTTTGAGTACTTTATTGAATAGGAATCACGGTAGTGGATATCCTTGTCACTTTCCAAATATTAGAGACAAAGCTTTCACTTTTCTTATTTAGTATGATATTAACAATAGGTGTTTTATAAGTAGTTTTTATCAGACTGGGATAACATGTTCTATGTCGATTTTCTTCAATTTTTTCCTTTTAATTATTAATAAATGTTGGACTCTATTAAAGTTTTGTTCTCCATTACTAAAATGATTACGTGATTTTAGTTTATGTTCATATATTGTATTACATTTATTGATTTGCATATGTAGAACCATCCTTGTGTCCCTGGGGTGAATCCTACTTTGTCACAGTGTGCAATGTTTTTGAAGATTTGTTGCGTTTTGTTTACCAATATCATGTTGAGGATTTTTATATTTAGGTTCATTAAAGAGATTAGCCTGCAGTTTTCTTTTTTTTTCTTTACTTCTCTTTCTTCCTTCTTTCCTTTCTTTCTTTCTTTCTTTCTCTTTCTCTTTCTTTCTTTCTTTCTTTCTTTCTTTCTTTCTTTCTTTCTTTCCTTCCTTCCTTCCTTCCTTCCTTTCTTTCCCTTCCTTCCTTCCTTCCTTCCTTCCTTCCTTCCTTCCTTCCTTCCTTCCTTCCTTCCTTCCTTCCTTTTCTTTCTTCCTTCCTTCCTTTCTCTCTTTCTTTGTTTCTTTCTTTGTTTGTTTCTTTCTTTCTCTTTCTTTTGTATCCCTATCTGATTTTCGAATCAAGGCAATGCAGACTTCTAAGAATGAGTTTGGCTATACTCCTTCCCTTTTAATTTCATTAAAGAATTTGAGGAATATTGGAGCTACATTTTCTCCTTGAGAGTCTTATAGAATTCAGTTGTGAATCCACTGGATCTTCAGCGGTTTTTTTTAGCTGCTAGTTCCTTAGTTGTTTTATTACTGCTTTAATTTCATTGCATGATTTTGAACTGTTCAGAGTTTTTATATCTTCTTGATTGAATTAAAGGAATTCATGTGCATCCAGAAATTCATATATTTTTTCTGGATTTTGAATTTTTTGGAGTGCAGGTTTTCAATGTAGTTACAAATGATCTGGATTTCAGTGGTGTCTGTTGTGATTTCAACTTTTGTGTTTCGAATTGCTTTCATATGGTCTTTTCCTTTCTTCTTGGATAAATTTGGTTAAGAGTTTTTCTACTTTTTTTGTAGTAACAAGGTCTTTGATTCATGAATTCTTTGAATTGCTATTTTAGTTTGTGTTTCATTAATTTCTGTTCAGATATTTATAATTTTCTTTCTTGTACCAGTTTTGGAGTTGGATTGTTTTTGTTTTTATTGGACTTTGAAGTCAATCATTAGGTAATTTTTGAGGTGACTTGCTTTTTTTATCTGATACAGTATTCACAGCTATAAACTTCCTTCCTAGGACTGTTTTAATCATTTCCTGTAAATTCTGTTACTTTGCTACTGGCATTATTGTTTGATTTTAGAAGTCATTTTATTTTTTCCTTGATTTTTCCTGTGACCCATTGTTTACTTGAGAGTGGGTTGTTTAATCTCCATGTGGTTGCGTAGTTCCTGTGCTTCTTTTGCTTTTGATTTTTTTTTATCATTTTAAAGGGAAAAAACCACAGAAAAATCAAGAAACAAATAAACAATCAGAAAATAGCAACAAAAGCAAAATAACAACAACAGCAATGATAAAAAACAATAGTGATACAGGATTTCAAAACAGGATGATAGGAATTTAACAGTGGTTGCTATATTGCATATTGTTATCTTTTATATAGTTGCTCAGGTTACCAGATACAGGCATGCAAGATTGATTGAACAATATAATTTCCCTTTGAGCAGTTTCTTTCCCTTTTACTGGATCTGTTGTAACGTTTGGATCTTATATATTCTTTCAGTTTCTTGCACTAGCAAGATAATACAGTGTTTACACATGCAAGTTGGGTTCACTTCACTTGTAAGTATGGTTCCTAGTTGCATCCATTTACCCATCAAAGTCTCAAACTTATCATTCTTTATGGTTAAGTAGTATTCTGTTGTATATAAATAACACATCTTTTTATCCATTCCTCAGTTGTTGGGCATTTGAGTTAGTCCCTTTCCTATATCAAGTTCTGTTCCAGGAGAATTGTTAGTAAATTGGTTTCATTTACAATTCAACTTTGTGTCTTATACAGTAGACCTGTGAAAGTTCACAACTTGAATATCCGTAAGTCATGGGCTTACTGTAGTTTCTTTTCACTATGATCTGATAATGTACGTGAGATAATTTTGATTATTTTGTGTTTATTTAAGCATATGTTAAGGGCTAGTATGTGGAGAAAGTTCCATGTGTTGCTGAGAAGAATACATATTCTGTTATGTGAAACACTAGATACCTAGTAAGTCAGTCTCTTCAAAGTTGTGTTTCAACTGATACTTCTTTGTTGATTTTTGACTAGTTGATCTCTTTGTGATAGTAGGCTATGATGTTTCTCACTATAATTGTGCTGATGCTTAAATGAAGATTTATGTCTAATAGTATTTGTTTTCTGAAGCAAGAAATGTGGGTATTTGGTACATATATATATTTACAATTGTTATCTCTTCCATTGAAGTATTCCCTTAACCAACATGTAGTGACCTTATTCCCTCTGAGCAGTTTTGACTTGAAAGCCACTGTGTCTGAAAATAGGGTAGTTATTCATTTTTGATTTTCAGCTGCAGTTTCGTGGAATATGGTTTTACATTCTTTGTTTTACTCTCAATTTTTTTTAGACTATATGTCTTTCTTTTATGGGAAATAATATCAGCTTTTGTTTTTCATCCAGTGTGTCAATCTGTGTGTTTTCTTTGGCTAGTCAAAGCTATTCATAATGAAGTTATTACTGAACTCTGTTGACTATTCCTATCATTGTGCTAACTTTCTGTTCTGACTCATTTTTCTTCCCTTCAGAATAACTACTCACTCTGTTGTATTCATGCCACAAGGATTTTTGGTGTTTTTGTCTTCATCGTATCTGTCTGGGATAATCTTTTATATTTTATAGAATTATGTTTTGCATTCATACATTTCTTAATGTAGTCTTTACCGTGGGAATACCTTATCTCTATATCAATTTTAAAAGATAGTTTTGGAGGATACACTAGTCTGCATTTGAAGTTTTTCTGTATAGCTTGAAATACTCTACTCCAATCTCTCCTGGCTTTTAAGCTCTGTGTTAAGATGTCTAAAGTAATTCTAATGGGTTTACCTTATAAGTGATTTATTGGCTTTTTCTAACAGATTCTAAAATTCTAGTCTTGTGTTGAACTTCTAAGATTTAGACTCTGATGTATAATCAAGAAGAACCTTTTCTAGTTTTGGCTGATTTGGATTCTATATACTTTGCTTAACTGTATATTAAATTCTTCTCCCATACTTGGAAGTTTTCTGCTGTGATTTCTGTTAACAGGTTTTTCATGCAATTTATGCTGTCTTCATATTTTTCACTAAGTTCAATTATTGCTATGTTAGTCTTTTTACATTATTTGTGAATTATTGTTGTCCATGATCTCACTGCTTAAGATGTATCTATGTATACAGTTACCTGCATCATCATTATCCTTTAGTATGGACAATCTCCTCATGTTTGGCACTTCTATTGCCTGTAATTCCCATATATTCTTTATAGATCTTGGATTTCTGTTTGTTACATTTAGTAATTATTTGCTAAACTAGTAATTCATATTTTACATATTTTTAGGTCAGTCAGCTTTTCGTGTCTTCATTAAGCACACTAAACATTTTGTTTATTAAATCTATAATATGTTTAGTTATACATGAGTTACAAAAGTGCTAATTGATAGTGTTTATTTCTTCTTTTATCAATTCCTGTATCTCAACCATTTGATTTTTTTATTTCTTTGTCATTGATGTTCCCATGAATCAGTTTTATGGGATTTGGAGTTTTTAGCCATTTCTGACTTGTTTTCTCATGTTTTTATTGTGTGTGTGTATTTGTGTATATGTATGTGTGCACATGCATGTAGAGGGATGAAGATCAATTACAGTAGAAAGATTGTTGCTAGTATATGGATATCTTTAGGTAGTGTTTGCATTCCCCTGATATAATCTTGGATTTGTTACATTTCGGTATTCATCTACCTCTTCCACATATTCAGTTTAATAGAATCAGACCCCTTCAGTGTGTTGCAAGGAGAAAGTTGCTACTAGTTCTGTCAATATCACCATATTTAACCATACATTAATCATATACATTAAAGCTTGCTTTAGTCATTTCACCCTTTTATGAATTTCCTAAATAAATTGTATTATGAAGCTACTAATTGGTAAACAGATATGGAGAGAGGATGATGTGAGGAAAAAAAGAAAAGGAAGGAAGCAATTCAGTATGGATAAAACAAAAATATCAATAAATTATACAGTAAATATGACTGTTGGAATTATTTTTATCACTGGAGGACAGAGATAGTACTATGAAGGGGTTGATAAAATATTTGTGGCAGCAAGAGAAGAGTTGCAGATGCAAGTAAGTGTAATTGTTGATCAGGGAAAGCTGTGAGTGTGTTAGCACCTGTTGGTATGTTGGTAATTAGCTTATGTTTAGATATTCTATGTACAGTTTTGGTGAGATTCCCTGACTTGTTCAGGAAGGTTTTAACTTAAATTGAAGCACTGGTTAATTTTTATTTTCATTTGTAGGTATGCAGATGCATACTCTGTCTCTATCTCTGTCTCTGTCTTTCTCAGTGTGTGTATGTGTGTGTGTGTGTGTGTGTGTGTGTGTGTGTGTATGCCAGTTGATGGAACAATAGAAGAGATGGAAGAGATTCTAGAAAGAGAAGAAAAAAGAAGGGAAAGGGTAAAAAGGAAAGAAAACAGAAATAAGAAAATTATTTCATGCTCTTTCAAGAATATTAAATCACAGTTACCTCATAGTCTAATTTATATTGCAGTCTAAGTTCAGTGTCAGGTGTCCTAGCTGGTATTGTCCAGATGATTTTCCCAATTACCTTGCTGGGAGTGAGCAGACTTTTCAATTAGGATTGCCTTCTGGGCTTATATTCTGGCTGTAAGCCACACTTTGGGCCTGGATAACTATAAGGATTTGTCTATCTCATCATCCAATCATTTCAATTATTTTGGGGAGACAAAGGCACAGTTGATTAGCCCAGTACCTTGTTCTCCAGAAAAGAAACACAGTAGTGTTGATGATATAAACACACACAAAATGTTGGCATACAGTAAAATCCAATATAAACAACTATGCCACCACTGGCAATAGCAAAAGAAAGCATAAAATATAATTTAATCAAAGACAGATTGGATATTGTTGTATTATAAGAACCAATAAAAGTTATCATTATAGTACATTTAAAAATAGAAAAATGGTGTGTGTTATAGAAAGTAAAATAAAACAAATATTGACATATGGTAAATATGTATCAAATACAACAATTATATACCATGGACAATTACAAAGGAGTTCAAGAATGACAGCCTACAGTCAACTAAATATCTAAAAATTAATAAAGCTTAATAGTAGTACTAATAAAATGGAGGGTTTGGGAAACAGAAAGATAAAAGAAGGAAAATTTGAAAAATGAAGGAAAGGGAGATGAGCAGAGGAGAAAAGACAAAAGGAGATAACATCAAGTTGTAAAACAGAATAGATCTAATTAGTTAAAAGTAATTTTTAAGTGCTTATTGAAAAGCAACTATATTTCCACTTCATGGTAACAAACAAAAGCAAAACACTGGTTGCAAGAACACTGAGATATAAAATAGTGATAAATCTCACCATGAAATTTATAAGACCTATATCCAGAAAACTAGAAAACATTACAGAGAAATTAAAAATTTCAAGAAACATTTTAAAGTGAAATACTTGAAGATAACAATTTTATATGAAAATCCAAAAGACTTGAAGTCATTAAAACAATTTTGAAAAGGAAGAAAATTTTTGGAAGGCTAATATGACATTATTTCCAGAAGTAATATGGATTTCTAATATCTTATTTACTCTTTCAGCTTCTCACACTAGGGAGACAGTATGATGCTTGCACATGAGTCTGATTTATTTCACTTATAAGTATGGACTCAAGTTGCATCCATTTATAGAAGTCTTCAGTTTATCTTTTTTTGTGGCTAGATAATACTCTGCTGTATAAAGAACACATCTTTGTCAATGGGCATTTGGACTGTTTCCAAAATTTTGCTCTAACAAATTGTGCTGTCATAAACATGGGTGCACATGTATCACTGTGGTATGATGATTTTAATTCTTCTGGGAAAATACCCAGAAAAGAAACCTCTAATCCTAAATTTTTCAGAAATTTTCACACTGTTTTCCACACTGATTACACCAGTTTACACTTCCACCAACAGTGGAGAAGAGTTCCTTTTTCCCCACAGCCACTATAGCATTTGGTGTTGGTTGTTTTTTTTTTGTTTTTTGTTTTGTTTTTATAATACATATTCTTTCCAGGGTGAGATGGAATCTCAGTATTGTTTTAATTTGCATCTCTCAAGTGGCCAGTGATGTTGAGCATTTCTTCATGTATTTTTTGCTGTTTGTATTTCTTCGTCTGACAAGTGTATATTCATCTCAGATGCACATTTTTGGATTTGATCACTAAATTTGGGAGGTTTGATATTTTTGAGTTCTTTATATATCCTTGATAGTAATCCTTTGTCTAAGGAAAAACTGGCAAACATTTTTTTCCCAGACTGTAGATTGTCTCCTGACTCTCTTGGTGGTTTCTTTTGCTGTGCAAAATCTTTTTAATAAGATGAAATCCTAGTTGTTGAAACTTTGTGATAGTTAAAAGTAACAAAAAGAATAAACAAGCAAAAGAAAAGTTGAAAAATAATAGGAAAAGCAGCAAAAGAAAGAAAAGATCAGAAAAAAAAATGTCCTCTAACACATGAAGCAACAAAGGAAGAGAAAGGAGTCCAAATATATTCTTCCGTGTGTTTGAATGAATCATTTCTTCACAAGCCCTACAGTAATGGAATTCATTAGATATGGGGGATGGAGATGATTGTGGAAGTCATTAGTAAGTCCTATTTTCTTTCCACACTAATTGTGCATGTATGTGTATGTGAAAGTTGAGTTCTGCTTTAACTTTCCGGATAAGCAGGGTCAGTCAATGTGTGTAAGTCACTGCTATATCTTCCTAGCTTTGTAGTCGGTGGGTTTGTGGGATGCCTCCTTTGCTCTAGAGGCCCTAATACTCATAAACCTCAGGTTGTCACAACTATCCAAGCTGAAGCATATCTCTCATTATGTTTGTAGATGAGGAAAGCAAACAGATCTCTGAGCTCTGTGCTGGACATAAACAGTGGGGTGAAAGTGGAAATCAAGCAGTCAGTTGAACGAAAGGCCTGCACTTTCATACCTACCCCTACAAACCGCATGTAACTATCCTGGATTTCTGACCCCAGAGAGCAGGACCTCGATGTGCTTCCTCAACTGAGTTCACCACTGCTTCAGCTTATCGGAGGATCTAGGTCTAGCCAACATCCTTTTCATGATTATCTCTTGTGGCCACCCCCCAAGTAGCAACTGTGTTAGAGAGAACCCAGAAACTGCGCTATCTTACCTTATATTACACAGCCTCAGAACACTATGTTAGCCTATAATTGGACAAAATTACAAAAAGCCTACCCAAGGCCTATTTGTCTTAATAAAGTGTTGAATTTCTCATATAAATTACTACATAATGTACCAAAAATTGGCAAACAGAATGTTTACATGTGTACCCACTATTGCTTTACAATTAAAATCATAAGCCATACCATCTCTCTTTGTGTTCTATCACATTAGTTCTTCATATATAAATCAAGGCCTTACCTTGAAATTAATATGGCTTTCAACAAAAGTGGCACTATGAATGCTGTTTATGCTCTTTGCCTATATTACCCTTTTTGCAGTTTAAATAGTGTAGAATTCCTTTCAAATATAAGCTGACCTCACTTTATCTATCTGAATATTGAAGTCAAAACTCTGAGTCTCTTTCGACACATGTGAGGCCTAGACCCCGATCTCATACATGGTGATTAAAGGGTGGATGCTAGAGTATTCTTGCTAGAGAGAGCTGTGCAGATAACTGAGAGAAAAGACGCATCAGACAAGTTTGAATTGGACATGGGTGGGGTTGGAGGAATGGACTTGTGCAGATGCCATGGTCTGAAGTGACAAAAGCATTTCTAACCATGATTAGAGACATACATATGCAGGATTAGCAGATGATCATATAATCATATAATCGTTACCAGAATGGCCAGTGTCTAAAAGTTAAAAGTAAATTTGTGTGTGTGTGTGATATACATTTTGAAATCTCATTTTAAATGAAAATTTCCAAAACTATTTATCCGTGTGTTTTAAATATTTTTGTGTTAAAATGCTCTATCAAATAAATATCAGCAAATTCATTAGATGATGATAAAATTGGGTTAATTAGCTAAAGATGCAAGAGAAATATTGAATGGAAGGTTGAAAGCTCTTTCCCTTCCCAAATCCAATTCTTCACCCTCCCTCCATTTCCTGGTTTGTGATGAAAGATATAAAGTTGTCAGGTTTTATGAATCTTGCCACTGGCCTACAAAATGTTTCAAATATGCTTCAATTTCATGCAGACAGAGACTCAGAGCAACTTGGCAGTTAACAGCTAATAGCTTTTAAGGGTTTAAGTCAGCCCTAAACATTATTCCAAAGAGTTTTGTATTTAATTACTTTAAAACATTAAGTAGTCACAGAGTCCATCAATACAGACACATTTAGAGATACCAAGTGGGCACCCTCATATATACTACCTTTAAGGTGTCTGATATGGCATCTTATTTTGCCAAAAAAGCATGTAAAAATTTTGAGCCTAATGATGTGTATTATCATTAAGCTGAGAGAAATATGAGCTCAAAATGATTCTCTAAACAGGAGGGAAGAGTTTCACAAAGCAAGGGCTATAGTATTTTGGTGCTACTCTGTTCTCCTTACTATGGTAACTTCAACAAGTGTACCTGGTAGTTAAATTCCCCAACTCTGGATACCAACAGTTCTAGGCTGAAATCTCATGACTGCAATTTGTAGGTAAATTCACAGGATGACAATCTGGAAAGCATAATGTCAGTTAATATTTAGGTTTTTTTTGTGATGATTTCATGATGCATGTAGAGATGTTAATAATAATAGATCATATGTGCTAGACATTCTTTTATTCTAAAAGCCTATTCTTGAGATTTTGGAGGTGAGAGCAAAATTAACTTTAATGGTCAGTATCCAATTTCAGGGCTGTAAAAATTAACCTAATATCTCCTTTGTGGTGTTTCTTTGTTTGTTTTTACTATTTTGGACTGTAATTAAAGAAACAAAAGGTTATTACTTATTTTATGCAGTGTTTCAGACTTTTTTTCTGCAAAACTCATTTCTGCCCTTGGACTCACAATAACTTCATTCTTTTCAAGTCAAATCACATCCCAATCTCACCCATTCAAATTGGCTTAAGATCCTGCACTAACAAATTGTTAATATTTATGAGTAATGCATTTTGGGTTCAGAGATAGGAAGAGAAACCTCCAGGGAGGCAGAAATGAGTTATTGGCCTGCTATAGAATGTGTCATTTGGCAACAGCCACATTGTAGAGAGAGATGACACAAATGAACAATTTCAAGGGGCACTGTTATCTAGTTTACTAATCTCTTATTATACTAAGGTGAATCTTTTGTGAATACTTACTGCTCATTAGCATTTTGATCCTGCTGAAGAATCCCAATAATGGGTGCTGGTTTCATTCTCATTAATAAGCAAATGCAGGGTTTCCTTTCCTCTCCTTAATTTATGATTCAAAAATTAAAACTGTCAAGAGGTGAAGACAGTCATTTGAAGTGTATAAACATGGAAATTATATGTCAGATTTTATTTATTTATTTATTTATTTATTATTTACACTTTTATGGTCTCTAAGTATCTTTAGTGAGAACCTCCATAACCTCTGGGATCATTTATCTCCCTTCCTCAGTCACTGGTCCCATAAACTCTCACTTTACCTCTTTCTTCCTTCCTCATATTCTGTTTTCACTCCTGTTTCATCGAAGCTGATGTCTCTCCATGACAGAAGTCAGAGGTGAGGCTGAATTTGAAATTTGTTGGTCTTGCTTTATCTAACCCCCATAAAAGTCTTGTTGCCTAATAGCTGGTTAGAGAAAAGAGTAAATTTTGTTGTATATAAAAGGAGATGAAAAGACAAACGAACAGGCTATTTACAAAGCCTTGACACCTATTATTTGAAATTGGTCAAACAAACCCCCTCAAACTGGCACGTAACCCATAAGTAAGTGAAGCCACAATGCTAGTCAGAGGTTTCCATTAAATTATAAAGGAATCATAATTGATATTCAGTTATGAGAAAGGATTACTGAACAAAGGAAAGAAGGAATGTTGTAATGATCTTTTCTTATTTCCCCACACCTATTTAGAATGAAAAAAATTTATTCTTTACATCAGCAGTCCCCTAATATATGAAAAACTATAGTCACAAATACCCTTCTTGGTTTTTAATACTTTATTAATCTAGATAGTCCTGTAAGTGGGGAGGAGAGGAACCTGTATTTAAGAGGCACAAGATTGACAGGAGGACCAATGAAGGCAGTCATATCAAAGTATGTTGAAAGTTGTATTGCACAATATAAATCTAAGGTGCAATTAGATTAACAGAATGACAATTAACTGTGACTCATTGAAGTGTTTGTTGACTTTTAATTGCCCTAATCATAATGATTATAGAAAGTACTATGATAATTACAAACCTGTCTATATTGTGGCATTAGTTGACTATGCATACGTAAGTTTGGATTCAGACAGACCTGAGTTAACCTCATGCTTGCATTCCCATAGTACTCTGATATTGGACCATGTATTTTGCCTCTACACAAGATGAGTAACAAGTTCTACTTCCCAAGTTGTTTTAAGGGTGAGAGATAGTGTATCTAAAGCAGTCAGCACAGTGCTTGATGCACAGATACTCAATACTCAGCAGTAGCATTGGCAGCTGTAACTGTTGTTATTATAGTCCTTGCTCCAAGAAATTTCCTCCATAAAAAAAGAGAATGGGTTCTGTTAGAAGTTAGACAGAGTCAGTGCACCTTCCAAAGGGGCCTGAGGCAGAAGTAGCAATGAAGCAGAGATAGCAGATAGATATAGGTCTGGTGTCTGTTGGTTACATGAGGTCTGGCAGATGCTACTGATAAGGCATGCAGGCAGACACCACTTCTTCAAGATCATTTTGGTTATCTGTATTATACAACACTCAGAAAAGATATTTCCATGCAGAGGCACTTTGTTTCCTGGAAGCACACCATTAAGCTTACTTAATGCAGTGCCTGTGCAAGAATCATTGGCTTCTACAAGAAGAAATATAGGAATCAATTTTCCCTGTTGGCTTTATCAAATACAAACCCACAAAGCACTTCCTTATGTCCCTGCCTTAGGTTCATCATTGAACTGGCTGTAAGTTTTTAGGTAAACCACATAACGGCTGTAGTATTAGTTCCCTCATTACTAACGTAGTACTAGTAATAAAGTCAGATTTGCAGGACTACTGGGTGCCATTTTGAGTTATCTTCATAAAAAATCCTTAACATGGAGCGTTAGAAGGTTAGGCATTTTGGCTTGTCCTCTTAATTCTGCCAGTAAAATCCCATCCACAGTTAGGTGAAACTGTGATGGTGTCCTTGGTATTTTCATATCACAAATCTTGCTTCCATTTTCACTATATACTGCATCATGTTCACCGAGTAAGATCATATGCTGTCTCCTTCCCTTAATAACAAAAAAATAGTTCAGGGCCTTTATCTCATTCCTTACACAATTATTAATAACTGTCTGTCTTGTTGAACTCATTAGTAAAGCGTTAGAAGATTTCATCCAAAACCTGCCGTTACTCTCATGTGTTTTCTGTTTGTGCAGCATTGCACTGTACTGCACACATTGCCTCAGATTTAATCCATAAAACAACTTCACAAGAATTTTTAGTCTATTCAGAATTCCATGGTAAGAAATCACAAAATAGATGGAAATTTATTGTTTGCAGTTCTAGAGAATGGGAAGTCCAGGAAAAGGCACAGGTGGATTAGAAGTCCTGTGAGGGCCCACTCTCTGATTCACAGATGGTGCCTTTTTGCTGTGTTCTCACAAAGGGTAAGAGAATTCCTAAGCTCCCTGCAGCTTCTCTTGTAAGGAAACTGATTCTGTTCATGAAGGCAGAGACTTCATGACTTAATTATTCCTCAAAAGTCCCCATCTTCTAATACTTTTAGCTGGGGATTAGGTTTCAGTCCTGAATTTGGGAGGAACAAAATCTTTCAGACTATAAGTCAAAGTAAGAGTTATTATTACCTTTATTTTATAGATGATGAAACAGAGGTTTGTTTTGCTCTGTAATATGTCCCAGGTTTTGTAGCAAATACATAAGATACTGGAGTTTGAATCACACTTTCTGATCAGTGTCTACTTGCACTACTTTATACATTACTACTCTCACCTAAGATCATGTGATGAATCTTAAGGATTTTTTATTGTAGTATTTTTATGTCACATCACTTGTCCGTTAATTTGCCATCATTCCAGGGTGGCAGTGATGAGGTTATTTTTCATTTTTTCCACATAAACTGTTTTTATTTCAGAGAAAAATCTCTATTCTTATTAGAACTAGCAGTGTAGCAAATATAAATACTTCTTATAAGTGCCTGTTGGTAATATGTTCCTGAGTTGTTTTAATTTATAGCAGGACTGGAGGAATATTATGCACATCAGTCTTATAAGTAATGTGACATAAATAACGGCTGCATTTAGTGCCAAAGCAATTATTTTCTTCCCAAGCAATCATTCATTTTTTTAGCAGGAACTGGAAATTTGCATACAGCATTCTCTCCTTACATAATTAGGGTGAGTCTCCTTTACTCTCCTGCCTTGATGTTTAATACCTGAAAATAATTAGTTTTTCCTTGAGAATTGTCAAGATCTAATGTCACTTTAAAAAAAAATTTTGCCTGGGGTAAAGAACAAGATCGTGATAATGGCAATAGTGATATTAGTAGTCTTTCCTCACCCTCCCTGGGGGAATTGTTCTGGGACCCCCTACAGAAAACAGAATCTGCAGATGCTTAAATATTTTATATAATACTGTATAGTATTTGCATACAAAGTATTCATGTATCCCACATACTTTAAACCATATCTTGATTACTTTCAAAATCTAATACAATAGAAACGCTATGTAATTAATTGCTATAATGTATTCTTTAGGGAATAATATATAAAAGAAGTACATATATGTTCAGTATGGATGCAATTTTTGTTTTTCAAATATTTTTGATCTTTGATTGATTGAATCCAAGGAAGCATGGAGGGCCAACTATACTTATTTTACCATTATCATTACATGGCTGCTATAAAGAAGTACTAAAATGGATCTTAAGCTTCTGGTTTTGTGCTTGTCTCATTCATGTATTGATTCATTCTAAAATCACTTGTGGAAAATATGGTATATGGTGGAACCAGTGCTATATCCTGGATACACTATAGGGAATCTAAGAGAAATCAACAGATCTGAGCACAGGGTTCAAGAAAGCTTTTGTCTTCAGGAAGACACAGACAATAAAGAGGAAAAAGTATGAATCTTAATATATCTTATAAAATATAGAGACGTAAGAAAGAGAATACCTTCTTGATCAAGGACTATGGAGACTTGACTTCTAAGCAGGTATCTAAAATAGCCATATTCCCAGACAGTAAGGGCAATGGTTTACTCCAGTAAGAGGGAAGAGAAATGCGTGATGCTTTAGATCTGGAAACAACTTGATGTTTTTGAGGAACTAAAAGAAAACCAGTATAGATTGAACACAGTAAGCAAACATAAGTTATAGGTCATTGTGAGGTCATCGAAGTTGATGAAAAACAAGATTTTACAAAGATAAAATACTTTGCTCTGTACCACCTAGCTATTTAGAATGAAGATCTGAGCCCTAGTTACTGTGGCTTCAAATCTCCCCACTTATTTAAGTTCTTAGAATCAAACTGTTTAAGAAAATAGTGATGGTATTAAAAATGGTAATAAAATAGCCATTCTGATTGGTATTTTCATGTGTCAAGCACTCTTCTAATCACTTTTTATGCACTAAAGAACTTAATCATCACAACGACCTGTGAGACATTTTAATTTTTCTTGAAACAGTTTTATTCCTGACATGCAAATGTATGGGATTGAAACTACTTGTCTTTATCACACAGATGCTAAACAATGGTCTGAATTTGAACCAAGGGTTATATGGAGATTTATTCTTACTCTTAATGATAGGTTAAACTTTTTGTACAATATGAAGCAATTTAAAATTTACCACAAAATGAAAGAGCAGTACAATTTCTTTTAATTGAATTGTTTGAAAGTAATTTGTCAACTTGATATATCACCGTGCTTAAAAATTTGAATTTACAATATCTACAACCAAATATCTCTTATATTACCAAAATGTAATCATCAAAATCAGAAACTTATCTTTTTTTCGCTAAACTAAGACCAATTATTTTTCTACAGTAAAATGGTTCTGTTCAGAACTATATATTGCACTTAGTTATCTTGTATATTTAATTTCTTTTGATCTGCAGAATTCCCCATTCTTCTTGACTTTCAAGATTTTGTGACTTTTAAAAATCATAGGTCGTTTATGTTGTAGAATTGTCCTCAATTTCAGTTTATCCAATATTTTCTCACGATAGCATTTATGTTATTGAAATATTTGAGGGTAGAAACAATGTAGAAATAGTGTTGTGTTTTTGTTATTGTCCCTTTGCAAGTATTATATAAGTTCAATTCACCCCAGTTTTAGATAAAATTATATTGATTGGATTGTTTCATTAAAATGAGGCTTGTGAGGCTTTTTATTTTTTAACAGCATTTGACTTCTATTACCATTCACAACACCCTTACATTATGTACTCTCCTGCATACATTGGAACTCTGACTTCCTCTGCCTGGCCACCAGTGCCATTTTATCCCCTGCCCCAAATGTGCAGACCTTGCTTTCCTCCGTATGGGGGCCCCTCCCACTTTATTCATGCTCTCACCATTTTAGGTAGATGTCTATGTTACTAAGTCTCACCTATTAATTGTAGGAAAGAGCTGGGAATTTAGCTTAGTGGTGTAAGTGCCTATCTGACAAGTGTGAGGTCATGAGTTTGATCCCTGGTACCAAAAAAATAAATAAACAAATAAATAAATAAATTGTTGGAAGGAATGTAAAGAAAGGAATAAATAAAGAAGAAAGGAGTAGATTGAAAAAAGAAGAAAGGAGAGAAAGTCAAAAGATAACTTACAATAATAATTTAAAAATATTTAGCTAAAGTACAGAGAAATAAATGTTTTTGAGAAAAATGCTCTGTGTTATTAGCTGAAATGATATTGAACGTATTATTTCTCCTCATTTCTCTCTACCAAAAAACAAGAAGAAAAAGCATTGCTCATCTGAACTGGCATTTTCAATAAAATACAATCAGTGTGCTCCTGAGGTACAGTTGAAGCATAGTCATTATTAGCTAAAAGACCAAGCTCATGCATAAATACACGATGGCTTTTATGGTACTGAGATCCCGAAGTATGCCTCTTCTTATCTTTTGTTCACTTATCTGATCACTTTTCTCTGGAACTTGGATATTTTTCTAGTGGGAAGAGGCTACCATCGTCCATTATTTATCCTAGTTATTTTATCTTTATTTCAATCTATATAAATGTGACACAGGAGATCACAGTTCTGTTCTCCTTCACTTTTATACCAGAATGAATTTTAATATAACCTTAAGACCCCTCTGCAGGAAGGAAACACAGCATTGTAGTTAAAAAAATTAATTCAGAGTCAAGTCCAGAATATACTACTTACGATTTGAATTTTGTCTTGTGACTTAACTGACTTTTGCTTTGTTGTCTTCATTTGCAAAATGAGTACAATGTAGTGATAGAACTATTGTTTTAAGGACTAAATGAAATATCTAAGGTGAATTGCTGAGTATAGTCACGAACTCAAAAAAGGTATTTTCAAGTTTGTCAAAATTTGACAGCTCTCTTTTGTCCTCAAGTCTTTTGCTCATTTCTGTCTCATAGAAATTGATGTTCCACTTGTGATTATATAGAAGTCATCTTCACTGGTTTGGAACATTTTTAAGTTCAAGAATCACTTTTCATCTCAGTATCCTCAATATTAAATCAAGTTACTGGTACAATAAAAAGACTCTATATGTAGCTTTGAAGGATAGAGGATGAGCAGATAGTGAGATGATTATATTAATGAATAAAAGCATGAAAAATGAATGGATGAAATGATAAATGAACAAAAGAATAAACAATTGTAACAAGGCTGGTATAAGAGATTTAATATTTATGGAACATCTATTATATTCCAAACAATTAGTTGGCTATTTTACATGCATTGTGGCATTAATACATTATCAGTGTCCTCTTGAAGAGAAAAATGGAGCATATGATATTGAAAATAAAATCAAATGGACCCATAGCCCATGTTTTTACATATGTGAAATAGGTAAGACATTTGAGAATTCACCTCTGTTTAAATTTAAAGTCATTGGTTTTTTCCCACTGGTTGTTGCTGGGGATGATAGGGTACTGAGATTGGAAAGTGTACTGGTTACACTTTTTATCTCAATATTTTATAATAAAAAAGTGAAGAAAATTATTTATTTGCTAACAGCCAGAAGATGAAGTATTTTTCAAACTGGGTGTGTACAACATTTGTATTTTTAAAAAAACCTTTCAAACAAAGTTAATATTTGTCATTTTAAAGAACTTTTGTAGGACAAAAATGCAATAATACCTCAGTTCACAAAACTGATTCTCTTTCCACAGTTCTGGGGAATGTGAGTGTGGTAATTTTCATGAGTCACCTGATGCAGTGCTCACTAACAGAAGCAAACATAAACAGAAGTGTTACAGAACTGAGGTGTGTATTATGAACCGAGCTTTGGTGCTCACCATCTGTAATTGCAGGATAAGACCAACAGAATCTTTAGGTCTCCAGACACCACTGTGGGCTGAAGCAAATCATTTACTTGGTATTAACAGAGGAATTTGCATTCAATAGGAACAATTGAGAAAAACAAAATATATTGAAGGGTTTTAGCTTTTCTGTAAAGAATAGGATCTTATCTATTAACTCAACATTTTCAGTGTTGAGCATACTTTCTTCCACTGGACATATTTTTGCTTGGTTAGATGATCATTCACTACAGAGACTAGGAAGCTGACTCTTAAATGGATCATACCTTTAGGTTCTTCTGGTCATTTTAAATTTTTTAATTCAATACAATGTCAAATGCTGTGATATATAAAATTAAGAATTACAAGTATGTGTGCTTGTGCGCATGTGCATATAAATATGTATTGACTGTCCCATGTTTACTTTCAATACATGGAAACATCAAAGTTCAAAAAATAGTCTCCTTGCAATACCTGTAATGACAACATGATTTTTCCTTTTAGTATGCTTTTTATTTTACCCTCATTAATGAATATATGTACAGGTCTAGGAATAGTAGTCCATATGACTTGAAGAAGTAAATGAAAAACTCTTCAGTCATTCCACTACTGAGACATCCCTTGATAAATTTCAAGTTCATGTGTATGGGATTTTATTGAAATGTTTCAACAATATTCTTCCTGATGTGATATTTCATTCAGTAGATTCTATTTAGTATATGATACAAGAATTTAAACTGAAAAGTTTGGTGTCTCTAAGTAAAATTAAGCTCAAATTCTTAACAAAAGGAGAGAAAATTTTCTTTATTTTCTACTTCAAATTAAATTTGATACTGTCAAAATGATCTTAAATACCATCTTTGAAGGTTACCTGAGGGATTATGTGAACAAATAATTCATAGACTTATTTATAAGTCATTATACAGATAAATCATACAGATCACCACTACAATACTATTCACAATTTCTTGGCAAATCTATGTGTCCTTGAACAGAGTTAGGTAAACTAAAATGTAAACTAAAATAGGGAAGTAACTAAAGGAATCTTAAAGTTGAAATAACATATACATGGATATTTGTATCATATTTGTTTTTGGAATATAAATACATTCTAGTATTCTAGAATTCTAGTTTTCTAGTATTCTAGAATTCTAGTTTTCTAGTATTCTAGTTTTATAATGTGTAGTTCTAGGTATCTGAGTGAAAAACTCTATGTTACGTGTTTCCTTCCTTGCAGTCTCTCTCAGTTGGTAATGGTGAAGATTCTGGGCAAATAAACATAGTTCTCAAACTGTGATGAGTATTTGTGTAGCAGTGTAAAAGAGATGCTTGAGAATAACTGAGAATATGACCATTAATAATACTATATTTTGCTCATAGAAAATGAGAAAAAAATGCTAGATATTTAAGGGGAAGTATATTCTGAGAAAGGAAGCTGTAAGAAGAAGCAAAAATATATACTTGGGAGTAAAACTGTTTCCTCATGGTTTTAGTGATTCCGTATGACTTGAAGGCTCAGATACAAAGCTTCATGTGGTAGACTAATGGTTGGGACTAGGGAGGATGCAGTAAGCTGGGGTCAGACCATGAACCATTAAGGCAAACAGACAAATGCACATTTTATTCCTTGTGTGCTGTCATTTTGCAGCCTCTTCAGATTACATACACACACATGCACACACACACACACACACACACACACACCAATTTATATAAAAACAAATGCTGTATACCATAGACTTAAGTAATTCCCATATACTATATATATTATATACATATAATATTAAATATATGCCAATGTGAATAAGTGAAAAATAAGTTACAAAGTACATTTTTTATCAAGTAGTACATACATGCATAAGACTGTACTGATGATTGTTTTGTCTTCATCTTTTTAATTTTTTGTTGCTACTTCTCACAGAAGCACTCATATTTTAGTTCTCCCTGACTGAATCTTGCTCATTTTGCTTTTTGCAGCATGTAAAACTTGAAGGGAAAATAATAAAAAAAGTTTACTTTATCCCCCCTCCTTTTTTTAAGCTTCAGCCTATGAATGATCACAATATGATTGAGAAAATCAGATTACCCAAGAGAAAGGCCTAAAAAGGAGCATGACTGGGTCTACTCTGCTTTTACCTTCATATTGTACCATAGTGATTGAGTTCTATTGTGTGCTCCTGCTTGATCCACCGCTGGGAGAAAACCTTCCTGAAGACCTGACAAGGAATTTGACTTTTCTGGTGAATGTGAGTATCTGTGTTCATTTGATCCATAATTTCCTAGCCCACACAATTATTTCTTGGAATAGGGTTTCTGACAGGCTCTGTAGGTAATTTTTAAAATGCCTATGGGTATCTGAATTTTGCCAGGAATTCAGGGTAAATAAGAATAGCTTTACATGGCAAAACATGGATTGCCTTGATCCGTTTACTTATTATTAGATGGCAGTGGACATAGCAAACATCACTTTAGTTTCCAAACACTAGTTCAATAGCAATTACCTTTTTCTTTTCTGAACAGGCTGTATTTTGTACCACTCATATGCTGTGTTTGAAAGATTTCTTTAGTTTTCCAGAGCAGGCTATTAGGCTTTCAAAAATAGGATAACACAATTTGGTCTTTTTGAAAAGCAAAGGGCTTCTTTGAGAAAGTCTCTCCAAACCCTTTCTTTTGAAGGTAATCATTTGTGAGAAACAGTAAACCAAGAACAAAAGAATCAGAATGACATGACTAAAGCTTACAGAATTTGTTCAGAAAAGTTGCTTTAAAACAGATCTTTGGGAATCAGTAATTTAAAGCTGTCCCGCCCTGTCTCATTAGCTCCAGCACACAGGGTCATCTGGTTATGTCTACTCATAAATGGCTGAGTTAATCTCAATCCTTTTAGAAGTTATTATGCTGGTATAACTCAAGAATGTTTGGTGAGTTTGCTGTCACTCCTGAAAGTTTCTATGTCTCTACTAGTACCTGATAAAGAAGGGGATGTTTCAAAGTCAATCACAAAAAAAAAAAAAAAAGAGAATTTAAATCCATTTTCACATACCTCTGGGAAGCAGATCTGCATTAACCTAGTCTATGACTTCTCTGGCAATAATAAGGTGTACGTGCATACACAGCCACTGGTGATTTCTGCAAATGATACAGTGAGGGGACAGAGACAATGAGGCAAGAATAAAATGGGACCTGGGATTAAGGGATCTTCCATTCATCCATGTGCACAACACTGAAAATTAATATGGTATTGTTTAGTGAGCAGCTGTCAAGTTATTATAATTTGCAGATTTTCTTTCCTCTTCTCCTTCACTGAAGGCAAATTAGAAATGGCTTCATTTCTGAGGAATGACAAAATTAATCCTATTTCAAGTCCTATTTGAAAAAAGTGACATGATAAGCTTGTTTTGCATTTATCAAATGAACCAATGAGTTCAAAATTTACTGAGTATTTCTGAATGGAGAACTCTGATAGATGCTAGGGTTAAAAGATGAATTAAAAACATTGCTTCCATTACAATATTAAATATTTGTTGGGAGTTGTAAGCAGAGCAGAACATCATAATTTTTTTTTTCTGGAAACGTAAGAGCGGAAATAAACAAAGGATGGAAGGACGAAACGTAGGTCAGCTTTATGATTTGACTGAAGTTATAGAGCAGTGGTATGTCTTACACAGATGGAAGACAAACCCAGAGGAAGTAACCTTTCATTAAAGGTGATCCCGAGGCAGGGTGGGGCTTTAGTGTATCCAGAGGCAAACTCTGTCTCCATAGAAACACTCACCTTATGGTAAACATATATAATATGAATTAAATACAGTTCCTTATGTGTACCTGCAGTGTAAATAAAGTAAATATTTGAATAAGTAAAACTTAACAGAAATGTAGTTATACCTACAGGAAGCTGTTGAGTACTATGCTAGTGCTGCAATGTCCAAAATATATAGCATAGAATCGTTATTGTGATGCAGATCAGCAATTCTGAATTTGGTACTATAATAAAACAGTTCAGGAAACAGGAGTCTAAGATAGGAAAGGAAAATCTATCTAGGTTATTGCTTATGGTTATTATAAGTGTAGGAATGCTTAAAAACAGTTCATTACTGGTGGTTAAAGAAAGAGTTAACAGATTTTATCTACTGGCAGCTACTTTTGTGACAAAGTATACTGCATCGAATTTGCTTTAAATTTCCATGAGCCTCCCTTGTATTGTAATGCTGAGTAAAACCTTCCATTTATAAGGACAGCACTCTATCACCAATAACAAGTGTCACAAAGTTCAGTTTGATAAACAGATCTCACTCCATACTGGACAGTTCTACTATGATCAGAACATAGAACATATACTTGGGTTCCCACCTGTTGGGGACTTCTCCCTTGTCAGTCAGCCAAAGTTTGACAGTTTAATAGATCCATTAATTTTATTACATATTTGGTCAAAGAATTTAGCATTCAAATAAATGTATCATCACCTGCTAATAGATATGTTAAGGTCATCTAAACCACTCACTGAACAGCAGGACATTTATCAATCTAACTGATTACAGAAAAGAAGATACTTTAGGAAGAATTTCTTTTCATTTTTATACATTTTCAGGGTTGATATTTTTCATCTCCTTTGTTTAATATTGTTATCTTGGTTAAACAAAGTGGAAGAGAAGAGAGAACTGATGTATACCACACAGATATGAAAGCCATAGCATGAGTGATGAATTCACAACTCCCCTACTTTTTAATATTTTTATTAATCAAGTTTAATTGTACATTTTACATATATATTCTGATCACATTTATCATAACGAATTTGTACATGTACATGATATATTGTGATTAATTTTTTCTATTTACCTACCCTCCCTTCCATTCCTCTACTAGTTATGTACAAAAGCTTTTTATACATTTTTTACCATTTTTCCTTCTTTTCTCATTTTTGTTCTTTCTTTTTTCCTTTCCCCCTCTTGCCCAAGTCCCCCTTCTCATTTGAATATTACATTTTAGTCCTTATTTATACTTTCAGTTTCTCCCAGCAGAGAAACAATATGATACTTATACAGTGTCTGATTTATTTCACTTCATATTGTGGTCTCAAGGTGCCTCCAGGGCTCTGAACTCCTCACAGCCAGAGCCAAGGTCCTGGTGGTGCCACACTCCCGGGTGCGCTCTGCCTAGTGACCTGGCTCCTGGATAGTCTGACCCCCACCCAGTAAGGTGGAAGTTTCAGTGACACACTCTGGGAGTGAGCATTCACTAGCTGCACAGAAGATCAAGCTCTGTCCAGCCCAATATCCCAGTGCAATCCATCAGGGGAATGCCTGTTCAGTCTCACAGAACACAGAGGTACTGAGCTCAGCCCAGCCCAGCCCAGAGCCCCAGAGCCGCTCATCAGGGAGTGGCCAGTGTAGATGCAGGGGCTTGGAGAATTTGAGCTCTGCCTATTAGAACACAAGGCGTGAGCTCCATTGTTCAGGGGAGTGGCCATGCTGCAGGTCCTAGAGGTTGCACACTCTGACCAGTCAGCAGCAAGCCCCCAGCACTATATGTGTGGGGAGGCATGCCCGGGCTCACACCATGCTCCAGAGTCTCTGGACTCCTCACAGCCAGACTCAAGTTCTTGGTGGTGCCACTCTCTGGGTGTGTTCCACCTAACCGCCTGGGTCCCGGAGATTCTGAACTCCACACAGTCAGGCTGAAGGTCCAGCAAGGCACCACAGGAGTGCATCTCTGCTAGCCACCTGGGTTATGGAGGTTCTGAATGCTACATAGCCAGGTTCTCGACCCTGGCAACAAGCTCCAGGGGTGTGACCCTGCTAGCTACAGGCAG
>RJWM01027036.1:0-27350 GCA_004363535.1 Dasyprocta punctata | reverse complement strand
ATACAGAAAAGCAATTCTAAATTTCATATGGATCCCAAAGGACCCAAAATAACCACAGCAACACTGAGGGGGAGGGGAATAAAAAATCCGGGGACATCACAATATTTGAGTTGAGGAAGTACCGTATAACTGTATTTACAAAAACAGCATGGTATCAACTCAGAAACACGTGTGCACCAGTGCAACAGAGGAGAAACCCAACCATCAATCCGCACACACAGCCAGCTGATTTTGACAAAGTTGCCAAGAAAACGCCATGGAGAAAAAAAAAAACTCCCTGCAGGAAACAGTGCTGGCAAAATTTGATATAAAAGTGTAAAAGGAGGAGCCAGGAGTTTGGCTCAGCGGCTTATGCGCCTACCAGGTAGGCGCGAGGTTGTGAGTTCAATACCGGGTGCCGCGAAAAAAAAAAAAAAAAAACAGTGTAAAAGGACATCCATCCCTTTCTCTAACCAAACACACAATCAACTTGAAGGAGATCGAAAGATTACATTTTAAACCTGAACCTATGAAATTATTGCAACAAAATGGAAGAGAAATATTTCAAAACGTTGGTGTGGCCAATAATTTTTACATGGTAACCCCAAAACACAGGCAAACAAAAGTAAAAATAGACAAGCAGGATTACATTGAAGCAAGACATTGCTGCACAACAAAGAAAATAATCAACAGGCTTAAGAGACAACCTACAAAATGGGGAAAATATTCGCCAATGGTCAATACCGCGGGACATTAATAGCTAGGTAACATATACCATAATACTTTAAATTGGGCTAAGAATTAAACCCACGCTTTTCAGAAGAAGACATTCAAATGGTGAACAAACATTTGCAAAAAATAATGTTTAATTTTACTAATGATCAGAGAAATACAAATCAAAACCATAACAAAATATCACCTCAACTAAGTTAGAATGGCTATTGGTAAACATATAAGAAACTGAGTTGGGGATTTAGCTCAGTGGCTCAAGCGCTTGCCTAGTAAGCATGAGGTCATGGGTTTGATCCCTGGTACTAAATAACAATAGTAAAAAAAAGTAGCTAATGCTGGAATGGATATGGAGAAATAGGAACTCATCCATTATCAGTGGGAATGTAATTTAGCACAGCTATTATGGTAAAAGCAGAAAAACAGAACTACCAGGTGAGCCTACAGTTCTCCCATGGTTATATTTTATACTCAAAGGAAATAAAATCTTGATATCCAAAAGATACTTGCACTCCTAGGCTTGCTAAAACACTATTCACAATAACCAAAAGGTGGAACCAATCCCAGTGGATGAAGGGATAAAAAAGGCAGTATAATTACAGAATAGAATACTAGCAAACCATAAAAAAAGAATGAAATCCCATTATTTGTAGCAGTATGGGTGAAACTGGAGAAAATTATGTTGCTTGAAACAAACCAGAGTCCGAAAGGCAAACACCATATTTATGGAAAGCGATATGTCAATCCGGTAAGGTTTGGAATGGAATAGCTAATAGACACTAGAACGGGGAGGGGTAAAGGGCAGGGCTGACAGCAAGAAATTAAGAAGGAGTTCTAGGGTGTTGTGGGTAGAAAGAAAGGTCCTAGGTAGAAGTGTGGAGAGACATGATCAATACATAATGAACACAGGTATGAGAATTCACAGTGAATCACATTAACATGTTCAATTAATGCATATTAATAAAAATGACAAAATGACATTTAGGAATAAAAACTCAGTTTTTAAATATTAAAAGAGCCATTGAGTTGGGAAGGAATTAAACTTGCTCTTTATGATTCTTAGGAGTCAAACTGGAACCAAAGATACTTGTAATGTCAAGGTTAAAAACTGGAAAAAAAAAAAAAACAGGTGTTCCAGCTGGGTAGGCAGCACTGTCTTTTTACATTAAAATATGATGAAGCAAACATGATGTGAGAATATTTTATATCTGAGTGTAAGAACATGAGATGCACCACATGCTTGAGTGTAATAAATCTCCACAGAACCCCCAATAAATAAATACTTCCATAAATTATAAAGTCTTATCTTTTGATATCATATCTTGAAAAACATAAATAAAAGTACCGTTATTTTAACTGCAGTTTTAAAACTCTACAGTTTTTAAATAATTTTAGAAAGATTCTGACATCCAAGATTTATGAATTTAGATTATTTTCTGTTTTTCTATAATAATAGTTCATAGAGATGCTATCATTAACACTTCAGAAAATACTTTTTAGGTTTCTGCTTCTTTCAAATCTTTTCAACTTCTGTAGTCAGGAAAATGATAATAATTACTAATCTCTTATTATGCAACACATAATTCATTAGAATTTTGTACTATGGAAACTTTTTACAGGGCCTGAAATATCTTTAGTTAATAGAAATATTTCTCTCATTGCAGTAGTCAAAGGTATGTGCTCCCCTAGAAATGTTTTCTCTTTTCCAATAAAGCATGTATATCTAATTTAATTAGGTTTGATAATTATGTAAAAAAATTACCATTCCTGTACTTAAACATACACTTTTTACTTTTTTTCTGGAAAGCAATGTTTATTTCTGGAAAGCAATGGTAACACAAATATGAAATATTTACATAGTAACTTAGATCATTTAAAAGTTTATTTATCTTTTCATTTTTGGTACTGGTGATTGAACTCATGACCTCACACTTGCCAGGCAGGTGCTTATGCCACTGTGCTAAATCCTTAGCCCTTTGTTTCAAAGTTTAAATCAATGAAATACAGCTTGTTTATGTTGAACTAAGCACCTAGAGTTTGACTAATATCACACGGCTCACAGGTGGTGTATTCAGCCCTTGGACTTCTCCCCAAACATGTTGCTTGTCATCTCTTTATTTTCCTCTAATTGCTGGCCAGTGCTATTTTTAGTATCTGTCATCAGTAGTGCCAATCTGAAATTGCACATCTGACTTGAGGCAACCTTATTGTCTTCTTGTGGATATGTTTGGCCTTGTTTAAAATACACAGCAACCATCACACCCATAGTAATTCCCAGAGCTGGCATGTTTTTGCAAGCTACTCAAGGACTGTGGAGTGAGCTTGATTTTTTCGGGATTGGCCCCAGGGACGAGTGGAACACGCTGGCTCGTAGAGGCAGGACCTTGAGGTCTGGTCTCTCTATCTTCCTGCTCTGCTTCCCATCTGTCAGAACCAAGCACCTCTGCTCCACCACCATCTTCCTTTATGGCAGTTTTGCCTCAGAGCCAGCGCAACACAAACTGGGCACCCTGGAACTGTTGACTGAAGTAAACCTCTCCTTCTTTAAATTGGGGGTGTTGGGTGTCATGGTTCAGCAATGGGAAAGCTGACTAACCCAATGCCTCTCAATCCAGGGCTATTTTCTGTTTTTTACTAAAGGTAGAGGCAGACCCATTGGAAGAAACTTCTGAATCTAACGGCAAAAACTCCTGGGTAGAGCTTATATTTCTAAGCATTAATGGCAGCACAAATAAACCATGGACAAGAAGAAGGTTTTAGGCTTTTGTTGATCCGTGGTGAGACTGCAACACTATCTGCTTCTCTGGAGCTCCAAGCTTGATGCTTCCTGGATTTGTAACAGGATTGAGTCAGTAGGGAACAGCCAGCTGGTGTGAAAACAGCGATGGCAGGTAGTCAGGTTGCCATTGCAGTGGAAATTTCATGGAAAATTTTGTTTTCTATTATAAGTCTAATTTGCCATAGTGATCCTCTATAATTTGTAATTCAATTGCCCATGTACTGCTGTGCTGGAGGTGCTGAGCCAGATATTTTGGAAAAGAAAATTTTACACTATTCTCAGGGGTCTACCCTCCTGGGAACCTATTCTTTAACTTTATGTCTTGACTCAGACTGTTACTTTTCTTTACTCCAAGGTGCCACTCAAGTTCTATGCAAAAGTGAACCTTGAGGGACACTGAATTTTGTGTGCACCCATCTCTTTTTTGTTTTGCTTGATAACAGAACTTAAGAATTAGGTCAGAGCCATCATTTCTCGTAAAATAAATACCATGTGAGTACAGTAAATTCAGTAATTCTTTTATAGCTTAAGTTTTCTGGGGCAAGGTCCTTAATGCTCAGAAAATGACACTTTAATTACATTTCCAACACATACTCAATAGGTATCTTATTTGTAAGCTTTCCTGCTGCTGGGACACAATTGTGGAAACACTCACTCAGAGGTGGAGATGTTTTATTTAGTTCACTAATTCAGGCAGAATGGCATCAAAGCTGCTTAGTTTGCCACAGCGGGAAATACAGCAGCATCAGGGGAAGGAGTCAGGAGCAGATAGAGACTCCAGCATCGCACCTTTGTGATCCACCCAGAAACACTCAGAACCATGCTTTCCTAACCCCCCTGGGAGGTTACAAACCAATCATATTGACACAATAATCACTCAACCAGTGCAAGTACACACGTTAGTTAAGAAACGAGATTTAGAACATCAGGGAACTCTCACAAAGCTACCAGGATCGTACCAGGAGAAGGGTAGCATATTAGTGAGGCACAGTACGTTTTTCAAAGTTTCTAGAACAATATTTATTAAAATCTGAGTTTAGGGAAAAAAAAAAAAGAATTCCAATCAGTTTTAGTCATCTTGGGCTGCCATAAAAAAGTGACAAACGTTATATTATTTAATCAACAGAAATTCATTTCTCACAGTTCTGGAGGCCAAGGAGTCCATGGACAGGGTGGCAGCATGGTCAGTTTCCAGGGCAGCTGTCTCCTGCTTTGCATATGGCGGCTTGTTCATGTGGTAGGCAGACAGACAGCACTGACATCTCTGCTTCTCTTTCTTAAATGCTAGCTGTGTTGGATTAGGGCCGACCATAGGAACTCATTTGCCTTTATCACCTCTTCTCACCCCCTGTCACCAAAAATAATCATATTGAAGATTAAAACTTCAACATAGGAGTTTGTGTATGGGACTAAATTCAATGTATAACAATACATAAAAGGCTACTACTTTGGATAAGTATTTTTGATCCTAGGAACTAAAAAATAACAGACGTTTATTGAAAAAAGTGTCAGTTAATTATGCATTGCATACAATTTTGATTTTAGGGGCTATATTTGAAAAGGACCAGACACAGAAATTCCAGGGAGAGATTGGATTCTTTGAGATAACTTATACTATTGTTTATGTATGTGAAAACAGTAGAAAGTCTGAATGTTCAGTAGTCACTGTACCTTAGATGAACTAATAAGATGAGAAAGAATATATTCCAAACCATCAGTATCTCCAAATTTAGCACAGCTTTAAGTCAACCTTCCTGCCAAGAAATGTAATTGAAAAACTTGAGCCATAGATTGCTGAGGAGAATGATTAGATTCATCAGGGTAGCAGATGAATGTATAGGGAAAAAGTTCGATGCAGACTTACGAAGATAACCATAAAACATCTGTAGGAATTGGAACATATAAACAAACTTCCGTGATCAAAACTGCAGTATAGCAGAAAGTAAGGTTAGGAGCTTATACTTTAATTCATCACCACTTCCTGTTTTTTCCATGAAAGATGTGTTTTGTTTTCTAATAAATCTTGCCTCTAGTTTGATGCACTTAAACTATATTGCAGTTCAGTTCTGAGGAAAGTCTGTGCAGATTGTTCATTATGCCATTTACAAAGAAAAATTAACAGAAAATTGTTTTTGGAGTTTCATGTTATGATTATTCTAGTCTCACATCAATTTGTAAATTTCCTAAATAGTCTTTGTCCAAGAAATGATAAAATTCTAGCTTTCTTGGGTACTACTGTTATTTCAAATTCATAAAAATGATTATTAACGGTCGTTCTTAGGAATGTAAATGAAGATCTTTATCTTGCTGTCTTAAAAGCCCTTTGATTGCTTTAATTCTCACCTAATGTACAGGCAAGTGTCATCCACATTTCTTTTCTACCTGGTAGCCTAGCAACTGCAGATTTCATGTAGTTTTTGCAATAGTTTTCCCTGATAATTTTAAAATGATGCTGCATTCTCTTCTTCTTCAGAGTACTGCGAGGAGGTTTTCAAGATGGCCAAGAATAATATTTTCTACTTGTTAAGAACTTTGTTAATCTTTTGGAGTTGTCAAGAGCTTAGACATAAGGTCCAAAAAATATCAAACATCCTTTTATAAAAATAAAACAAAAAAATCAAGGAATAACACAGTGTGAATCGGGGAGAGAGTAGAATTGTCCCTGCCTTCTGGTTTTTTTAAAGATAGATACAGTATTCAATGTCCTCAGAAAACCAAACTAAATGAATTTTAAATTCTGAAGAAGTACAGAAAAATATACAAACAAGAGTCGAATAAGGTTGACTTAAAAAGCCACAGTAAAAATGTATTTGGAATTTAAGGTAATTCAGTTTTATAAATTAACTCAGAAAGACCATGAACCATAGAATGGAAAGTGGTTGCTTCCCACATGACACAAGTTTCATTAAAATTTACCTGGAGAATATGGTTGTTACAGATAAAACACAGGACTGCCAGCTGAATTTGAATTTTAAATTTTGAATTAACACAAGAAATGTTTAAAATGAAAATGTTACAAATCTTGATTTGATAAACTTACACTGTGTAAAAGTGTTGAATTATCACACCATAAAGCATAATTTGCAAGCATTTTAATTTGCTCAATAAATTACATTTAGTGTAAGTTTCTCTTTTAAATTATTTGGTATAAATGTATCCTATGTGATACTGGGAACACACATACATGATAAAATTGTATTTGTTTTTGTCTGGAATGGAAATTTAACTACACTGTCCTGCAATTTTACTTGCTAAGTCAGGCAGCTCTCCTACAAGTAGATTGGAGATGGAATTATAAAATAAAGCAATTGCTTATCTTGCTTATATTAGGGACTAAATAAATGTTTGATTAACAGACTGAGAATTCTAGCAATAATTTTTACCTTTTATATTAATACAAACATCACAGTCTCTAATAGATACATTTTACCAAGAAAATAATGTGTGAAGCAACTATGCTTATAAGAGCATTTTAGAATGTTAATCTTTGTTTTATTTGTTCATAATTTTTAATTTATTCAATAAGTGATAACTTACCCTACGGGAATAGTTAACACATGCAGTTTTTCCTGGACTCATTTTTATATTTGAGCCAAAGAAAAGAATACTGTTAAAGAGAACATCACAGCAGGCTGGAAAGACAAACCCCAGCGGAGAGCGGAGAGCTGCAGACCTTCCAGGGGTGCCGGGCAGAGTAGACTGTGTCAGCCGGAGCTGCTGCCTAATTGAATTGAGATGATAGAGTGGGATATTTAAAAGCTTAGTAGTGGATGGAGGGTCACATCAGGAATTGAAATGAGGAAAGCCCTTGTTGTCATTTTTATTCCTCCAGTTGAAGTGAATTTTCTACTTGTAAAAGTGGAGCCCAGATCCTGGAAATTGAAATCCTTTACTAAAGCACAGGCAAGTGCAGGGCAGTCAATGGTAATATCAGATGGAGGCTCAGGCCTGTTAATCAATGTGACTTAACCCTGATGGAGGAGAGAAATTCTTTTGAGAACAGGAATATCAACCCTGTGCACTCCTCTGCATTTCTGCTGAGAATAACAATTATTTCTTATCAGTGGTGATAGGAGCCTGACCAGGTGAAAGGGGCGGAGAATAAGGGATGACCCTGTGGGGCAGGGGCCAGGCTCTGGCTGGGAGCCGGCGGGGCTGCATTCCTGCTGTCACAGTCTCCTCCTGACGCTGGCTCACATGTGAGGGACGTGAGGGCGTTGGAGCCTGTAGGCTTCCATCCTATCGAATCAGGTTAACCCCAAGGTCTTTCAGCTCTTATCAGCATCAGCTATGCCAAAGAGAAGATTCCTAATGAACCAGACTATTTCACTGCTTTAATGAATTGCTTTTGTTTATGGATATAGAAATACTTATATTTCATTACTTGGTATTGCAAATTGTGTCAGGGGCAGTTATTCTGTCTATTCCTAAGACCCCATCTTATCTTTTTTACACACTTAAATTCAGTGATTTTTGCATATTAACTGGAATCATTCCAGACATTTCGCAAGAAATTAGATACCTTGAAAAGATTAATGGCTTTTCTATGACTTCGGAGCAGAGATTTCTTTCAAACAAACCAGTGGCACAAAGTTCACCTAAGGAAAAAAAAGAACTGCTATCACTGTTGTCAGTTTAATTGTACATCCTTGATACCATGCAGTCACATAGGGACTGAGACACAAATAGTAGCTCTTGTTACTATCACTACCTCTGTTATAATTAGCAAAATATTTTTAGTAGAAATTCAGGAGGGCTTCTTGGAAGAAAGAAGTTCTGCTTTTCTTTTTTGTATACAATGAATCATTTTTATGTCCTCTAACAAGCATCAGTAAACTTTGGTGTTAATAAATGGGTTTTCCACTTTACAAATATTCATGAACTATTTATATAATAATATGACTGTAAGGATGATAATACTAGATGTGTCCTCTGAGGAAAAAAAAAAAAAAGAATGGGAAAATTATATGTATTTGTTTGCCCCAATACCTGTTACTGGAAGACAAGATGTTTTTGATAAGTTGGTTAATTAAAAAATAGATATATAATTCAATTATCCTATGTATATAAGACACCCATACTTAGTTAAGCCTAAAATGTTACTGTAAGCAATCAGATTCATCTTATCTGTAATGCTTTTTAAGCAAATTTTAAATAAACTGTCTTAATTGTGCCTCATCACTCAATTTTAGTCATTTAAGAGCCTTCTTCTAGCCAGGAGACAACAATGACTCAGCACCAGGTATTAGGAAGTACAAACTTGCATTATTGTGAATACTAAAATAAAACATCTGAAGGCCGGACTGACTCCAAAGGTGTTATGTATAGAGATTTCTTGTTAACTGAAACTCTATTATTAGACTTAATCATTTGCAATGGGATATAATTTCCATACAAGTTAAAAGTGTAATATAAATTAAAAGACTGTCATTGGGATTACAAGAAATTTTAAAGAACAGGTAACCTTTTGGTAGGAAAAAGAAGACAGGTTCCAAATCCCCTAGAAGCGAATTCTAAGACTAATAAATGCATGACAATCTTTACACTATGGAGTAAACAATACAGAGCAGACATTAAAAGAAAATGGGAACTATGTATTTGTTTAATGATTTCTAACACATAATGCTAAAGACATTAAAAACGTGAAGAAGAAATTACTGAGAAAGTAGAAATGATTACTTTACTTCTCATATTTATTGGGAAAATGGAAATGGTTATTTTTGAAATCTATTTACATTAAAGAAACCTGGCTTGAAACTCTTAATTCAGAAACTTTCTGCTTCTGTTTATCCATTTCTTAATGAGAATGTTTTATTGTATTATATACGACCTCTAATACCAGGATAAATAGACATATGATTTTGGGTGTCTTTGCAGTTTTTTCATCTTAGACAGTAACTTTCAGCTTTTTACTTATTTATTTATTTTTGCAGCACCGGGATCGAACTCACAACCTCACTCTTGCCAGACAGGCGCTTACGCCATTGAGCCAAACTCCCAGTCTTAGTTTTTCGAGGCAGGGTTGCACTATGCAGCTCAGGCCGGCCTTGCGCTTGCGTTGTAGCCTAAGCAGGTCTCGAACTCACAACGCTCCTCCTATCTCCGCCTCCCGAGTGCTTGGATTAAAGGCATGCGCCACCACGCCCGACTGCTTTCAACTTTTTATCATTACATGTCTATTTTGCAAACATTTTCTATCATGTTGGGAGAATTTAATTCTATTCCTAGGTTTCAATGATTTTACTATTAACGATGTTGAATTTTGTCAAATTTTGCTTTCTAAATCTATTAAAATGTTCTCTTTTAAGCTGATGTCTCAGTTAATATGTCGATTTATAGTGATCGTTTTTAAATGTGAAAGCAAGCATCAATTAGATATGCAACGTATTATTCTTGATACGTAACTCAATGAATTTTCTAATACTTTGGAAATGATCTTTGCCACTACAACAATGACAACAGTATTCCATAGTATTTCTGTTGATTTGTTTTCCTTGTAATATCTTTCTAAGTTTTTAAGTTGTCAAGTAATTGTGAACTCATATGATGAATATAAATTTGTTCACTTTTTTTCTACTTTCTGGAGTTATTTAAAAAGTTTATTTTACTTGTTCCTATCACATAAATTAGAAGCTGAAGCTGTTTGACTCCATTGCTTTTGTTTTATAGTAAAAGGTTTTTTAATGATACATTTAAATTTTATTAGGAAAGTCACTCAATTTTGTACTTAAAATCTGTAGTATATCTTGCACCTCAGTTATGTATTTCTTCTAAATGTCCACATTGCCTAAGTAATCAAGTAAGTATATCAGCATAAAATTGTTATTTATATAATTACTATACAATCTGATTTGTAACTGAATTCTCTTACATAATAGTGTTTACAACTTGTGGCTTAAAAATAATCAAAATGGACATTGCAAATCTTTGTTCAGAAAAATATTTGCAGCTACAAAGGAAGACTAAAATCAAAGGTAATCTTCAAACTCAGGTAGGTGGGAAGTTAGATACAAATAAAATAAGGAAATAAAATAATCTGGGAAGCATCAACATATCAACAAAGTATATGAAGAGCAAATCAACAAATATCTCCCCTTTAAAGAGACTAACAAAATTGAGTAATGCTTATTAAAATTGATAAAAAACGAAAAAAAATACAAGTTTATTTGGAGTAAGAGACCCTTGCTATGAATTCCACAGTTATTAAACAGATAGGAAGAAACAGTTATGAAAAGTGTTTATTCTACACTATGTTATGTCATTTAAAAAACTTAGTTAGAATTTGAAAGAAAAACAACAGAAATGCTGTAAATGGTTGCAAATTACATGACACATTTTAAATTTTTAAAAGAAAGAAAATTGGGAAATATTTTGAATTAAATAAAACTAAAAAATCAAACCAGCGGTGCATGTCTAAAACAGGACCTATACAGCATTAAATGCTTGTATAAGGAAAAAAAAAGTCTAATTAGAATTTTAAAATTTAACACATTTTCTTTTTCATTTTCGTGTTTGTCTGTGTTGGTCAGCTTTGCATCACTATAACAAACATCTGAGGTTAAATACTTCCAAAGAGAAAAAGTTTTGACTCCCAGTTGCGAGGTCTCAGTCAATAACCGAATGGTCCTACTGTTTTGGCCTGCAGGGCCCCATCAACTGCGCCAGGAGAGTGCGGCAGGGCAGGAGACTCACCTTGTGGGGTGAAGTGAAAACAAGCTAAAGAGTGCAAGGGAGAGAAAGAGACCAGGGCCCTAACCGCTGTCAGCACAAGACCCCTTGACCTGAAGCCCTCCAGCCAGACCAGCCCGTGACAGTGCCAGTATCTCCCAAGAGTGACAACCCAGGACACAGCTGTTTAACACACGGGCCTGGAAGGCAGCCCAGGTCCAAAGTCTACCACTCCAATTCAATTACAAATACAATATTTTCTTCCTTTTGGTATCTAGGAAACACAGAAACTTCTTTGCATGCTAACAATTAAGATCAACACTAATCTTCTGTCATGTATTTCAGATCATCTCCCAATGCATATATTTTAGCTTTTCTGAACGCCATCTGATAAAATGTATATTTAGAGGAGTGTAAATTTCTACAACAACTTGACTTTCTGCACCAAACTCCCACTTAGTATTTACTGTTTTGAATACATTTTTGAATGATTTTAAGGAATACCCTGAAGAAACAGATGAATAGAGATCAGGAAACATTTCCCCAGCAGAAACATCACTAAGCTGCCTCTGTGGAGCTGTTTCAGCACTGAACTATCAACCATCAGTCGAGTTAATCCTCCCTGCACCTAAGACAAAAACTGACACTGAACCTGTGGAAAGCAGTATCTTCTTTTCCACACTTCTTTGGGATTCACATAATCTATGGTCAGTTGCCTATACAGGGATTTCTCATTCATGCATTGTTCTTATGAACTTAATCAAATAACAGGTTTTGGTATTTTTAGGGTTTCTGTTTCATTAGATGTAGAAGTTGCAAAAATAAAAACAACATTCCCATACTCAACTTAAAGTCATGCCACTAAAACTAGTTAATCAAATATTATATGAAAAACTGCTTCAAAGCAAAGCTAATAAGGTTTTCAGAGGAGTTAGTCTTGTAAATCCAAATATAAAAAAGTTAATTCTCTCCCAGTCTTCTTAAAAGCTATATGATATTTACTTTCATTTCTCAATAATATACACACTTCAATCTGAGAGGAAAAAGAAACAAAATGTTTTTTCGTCGGTGGTGATTAATATCCTTCACTCTTTCCATGGGAAATCTTTCCTGCTCACATTTTCTTCTATACGGGAAACTTTTCTTTCTCCTGTTCATTTTGGTAGCAATCTTTGATTCCTCTATTTTCTTGCTTACCCACCAGTCATTTTACATTTTGGGTAACTTCTTTTAGACTGTATTGGACATTCTGTTCAAAAGTTTTTTAAAAAGAAGAACGTTTTTAATATTTTTCCTGACTTAATGCAAATTGGACAATTTAAATACCTTGCAAACCATTGGTACCATACAAGATATAGAGATAGACAGAAGGTAGCTCTTGTTTTTGATATTTTCTATGAGCATTTTTCATCAAAATAACTCACTTACTTAAAAAAATTCTTTTTTAAAGATACTGACCTTCCACATACTATGTTTAAGGGAGATGCTGAAATAATTCAGGTTTGTTGCTCTGTCATCTATTAGACCTTTTTGATAGATTAAATATTTTAGCATAGTTATATAGCTGATGATAGGCAAATGTCATCTGATGTGTTCTTTTTTATCAGACACAATTAATTCTAGTCATATGACAAAATGTATTCACAACTGAAAATAAGTCGTAAATTACTTGCACAGAAATTGAGATTGTTCATCATTACAAATAATTCCATCTGGCAGAGATTCACAGGAACTACTTCACACCACGACTCTTGATGAGTTGACTGTTGCTCGCTGTGACGTACCCTTTTATCTTAACCGAAAACCTCAGGAGGTAGACCGTGTTCATAATTGAAAACATAATTGAAAACAAAATACCACACAATGTCATTTGGAAAGTCAAAATTATGATTTGCACATTTATTGTTCTGAAATAAAATTAATCACATTCCAGAAATATAGCTGTGCATCTTAGTATTGTTTTAATAAGCCATGAGCAATGGCATAGAAGGAAAAAAAAGGTGAAAATAAATTTTTCTTTTCATTATATTTTTTGGCTTACTCATAAAAAATGTTCTTACATATGAAAGTGATTGGATCCTTTCTCCAGACTTATATTTAGCAATGGTTGAGCCCTGTTATTTATATCTCCAGAATTTTACAGTGTAGTTCTTCAAAACCCTGGCTCTGTACAGACTGAACAAACATCTGTGGTCTGAATACTCTCTCTTTCTAATTCTTACTCAATGGAGGACCTTGCATAAGGATTGAAACATCTTTGTTTCTCAGTTTCCACATCAGCAGGATGGGGATAGCAACACTGGCTATGTTACAAGGTGGCTGCGTATTGGGAACTATTGAAGCTGGAAACTGCCCACACATGCAAGCTTGGAGCATGACCATCCCAAGAATAGAGAGTGCCCGGGGGAGGTCACATGGAGAAGCTGCTTCAGCCCAGGAAACACCTAACCCCAAGACAGTCTGAACAGTTGGTGGCTAGGACAATGGGGTGTCACGGGACATTAAGTTGCTAAAAGGTATAAATAAAGGTCCCTGCAGTAAGGGGGCAGTTCCTTTCCTCCTATCAGGAGGATAAGGGCTCCACCTGACCCCAGCTTTGTCGCTTCTTTACTTTCTCATCCTCTTGTGGTCCTTCACCCCAAGAACCTCATGAGCCGCATGGGTCAGGGCAGCTATGAAGAGTAAATTCCCTACCTTTGCTTAGAGTTAACTTCGGAGTATACACCCAGTGTCCCACAGCCACTGCTAACGTGCTCCTCACTGCCACCGAGCCAATGAGTGATCCACTGCAAACATGGTCGTATCATACCTGTTTAGGTGTCAACTGCAGAAACAGAGAGTACGGAGAGCAAGTCAGTTGTTAAGGATCAGTGCAGTAAAAGGAAAAGAGAAAGGAAGATTAAGCAGAGGACAGAAGTCCACAAAAGCCTGAGTCAGTCTGGGTGAGAGCAGCAGATTATGTGGTATTTATCAGAGTTGCTTTGTGTCAGACACAAATGCCCTTTCCTGGACTTTCCTGGCATCGTGAAGGGCATGCCTGAGGCAAGGTGCGCCCTGCAGCCCAGGGAGACCCTGCTGGAGCTGCAATTACTTCCTTGCGGGAGGCAATAGATATGAATCTCTGTGCAGGCCACACTCCAATCTACTGTCTGTTAAATAAACATAGACAATTAAAACAGTACTGGAGGTGTCATAAGGAAATGGAGCTGTCTCCTGCCCCAGCATTCCCTACCCTTTAGTGGAAACAAAACAAGTATCTGGCACTTAATTCTCTACTTCCAAAAATCTACTAATAGTGTCTTAGCTAATCGTGTTAATATTGCAGTTTTTATTTGTATGTTGTCTTTTTAATATTTTGCTATATGTGGTCCTACATTTTCTTCTGTGCTTTCAATACTTTGATCAGTATCTATGCCCATCTATCTTTCTTTGTACCAAATTATCTTTGTATGTTGGTAATAACAGAACCTTTATAAGACAGGAAAAAGTGCATGTGCAATTTATTCACTTATGATAATGGTCTCTAGGTCCATCCATTTAGCTATAAGTGTCTCAATGTTATTTTTCTTTATGGCTGAGTAATACTTCATCATATATATCCCACATCTTTCTTATTCATTCTGCAGTTGATGGGCATTTGGGTTCCAAGATTTCGTTTTACAAACTGTGCTGCTATAAACATGTGTACACATATATCAATGTGGAACAACGCTTTTAATCCTTCTGGAAAAATACCCAGAAGAGGAATATCTGGGTCAAATGGGACTGCTAATCCTAGTTTTTTGAGGAATCTCCGCACTGATTTCCACAGTGGTTGCACCAGTCTACACTCCCGCCAATAGTTAAGAAGGGCTCCTATTTCCCTATAGACCTGCCACCACTTGTTATTAGTTGTTTTCTTGATGATAGCTGTTCTTTCTGGAGTGTGGTGGAATCTTAGTGTTGTTTTAATTTGCATTTCTCAAATGACCAGTGATGCCGAACATTTTTTCATATATTTATTTGCCATTCATACTTCTTCTTCTAAGAAATGTCTATTCATCTCAGATGCCCATTTTAGGACTGGCTTTTTGAATTTGCAGCCTCTGATATTTTTTAGTTCTTTGTGTTACAGGCAGTTGAATGAGTTAGAAATATTATAGGCAGTCAGAAAGGGCTAGGTCTCAAAGGAGACAGTGCAGAAATTCTGATACCTTGTGACCTCTGAGGAGTTGGACACCTCCTGCTGTGGACCAGATCTCAAGACAGAAGGCAGAACAAAGGCACCCATATCCTATGAATTGATATTCTAAATAGTTCTCTGTCACCCTGAGGAAGTCAGGAGTCAACATCCCATCTCCTATGGGAAGAGTCACTGCTGTTAAGCATCCCCGCTTACTACGTGACTCGCTTCCCAATTTGTCCTTGATTTAATCAATTTTACCTGAACAATTAATCTTATTGGTTAACCATAGTTATGTCCCACCTTATGCCCACCTTGCAGGTTTCCATTTTTCCCACCTTGGACTCATCTAATCTCATGGTTTTACTCTATAAAAGACCCTAAAAATGACAGAGTCTTTGGCAACCCACTCGGGACCCCTTCTGTCTCTCTCAGACAGAAGCTTTCTTTCTCTCAATAAATATATTCTGCTCTTACCCTCTGTTGTTCTTAAAATTCATTCTTCAATTTTAGAGAACACAAACTCGTGCCAGACATATAGTAGGTTGGGAGTTTCATTCCCTTATATCATTTATATGTTCTAGGTATTAGTCCTTTGAAGAACAGCTGGCACAAATTTTGTTCCCATTCTGTGGATTGTCTTTTCACTCTGTTGGTCATTTATTTGCTGCACAAATGCTTTTTAGTAAGCTCCCCATCGTTGATTCTTTGTGACAGTAAAAAAAGGGATGGAAATGAAAAAAAAAAAAAAGAGGAATAAGTATACACATGTACAGATACAAATTCCCTATGATGAATGTGGTAATTATGTATACCTAATTTGTACCAATAAACTTAGAGTAAAAATCCATATGCTAACTCCAAATACTTTTCCACACATTCTAATTCTTACCCCCCACACACACTCAGAAACACACTTTGTATCTTTGAAGATTTCATTCCTCTGCTCTCCATGTTTCTTCTCCTTGGGATTAGAGCACAGATTCTTCCAGCCATGTTTGTTTATCTCCCTCTGATTAAATGTCCTGCTTCTTGATGCAATTTTATTGATTCCGTGATCTACCCTATGTACCTTTTTAAATCACTGAACTACTTTCTAAGAAAGGGAATCAATTAAAAACATTTTTGTAACATTGCCTACCTGAAAATTTCTCCGTTCTGTACCCACACATGATTGACAGCTAAGAAGAATTCTTGGTTTAAGGTTTATTTTGGATTAAAAATGTCATGTTATTCTTGTCTTTAGCAATAAGCAACTGCTAAGTGGTTTGAAGACCCTCTGGTACCCTATTCGTTGAGATAACTTTTTTTCTGAAGAAAACACAAGGTATTTTAGTATTCTGAAATTAAAAGATAATAGGCCTTGTGCGAATACTTTTCAAATCTATTTTTCTGAAAACTATACATGTTCTTTCTGTTTCTTAAATTATGCCCATCAGTACTGATACTTACTCATATTTTAATTTGGTAATTAATTTTCCTCATCTATCTTCCTTTTTATGTTCTTCTAAAGCATTATATTTTTTGAAAATTTATCTTACTTGCCTTTCTATTTTTTACCATCTTATGTTTTATCACACACTTAGGAGTCTCTCACACTGTATCTTCTAACTTCTCTTTATTTTCTTTTTTTAGGTTATTTAGTACCTATGAAGTGTCTGACTCTTTCTGTGTTGGCAAAAACTTCTCACAGTAATGGAATTGGCTTTATTCTAGGAAAGAAGGAAAGTGAACATGCTACATGTCAGACAATCACTGTTATAAAAAATAAATTATACAGAATACCATGACACAACTTATGGGGTGTTAAAGAAATTTAAAATGTGGTGGTAAAGAAAGGAAGGACACACCAAGATATTTCTGAGTGAAGACCTCATGCTTAAGTACATTTGTCTGCTCCTTGAAGAATGAAGAGGAGCTGTCTAGTAGGCATTTTCATATATGGCGTTCAGAGAAGGGAGGAGAAAACAGATCAGTTTAGCAGTGTGGTATGCTTTGTAGCTGTTGAGGCTTAGATCAAAAATGGCCTCCAAAGGACAAGATGATAGATTTGTGGGGGTGATGAAGCTGCCTTACCATTGACAGGTGGGTTCAAGTCAGAACAGGGAGGTCACTGGGACCTTGATGGCAAAGGGAATATCTTCCTCCCTGGCTCCACCCTTCTCTCTCAGCTTCTGGGCTGCTATGATGTAAGCAACTTTCCTCCACACCAGCCCCTCCCACCACACAATTTCTGTGTTAATACCTGTGGAACATGAACTAAAACTTCTAAAGCTATGAACCAAAATAAGTTTTTCCTCCTTTGATTTGCAGGTCTTGGATATTTTGTTCCAGGAACTGAAAAAAAAAAGTGACAAAAATAAAACCCATAAGGCTGTATCAGATTATGTAGATGGCTGCTGTCCATAGACATTCTAAAAAGTCTCAATGACTTATATACAAGGATGTTCATATTTAGAAGAGATGGAACAAGTAACAATCAGAGTACATGCATTTTTACTGAAGATGCTAAAAAAAAGTATTATCTTTACCTTAATTATGACAAGAACAAGGCAATATGCAAGGCTACAGCTTTCTTAAATCCTTCAAAAAATGGATGGTGCAGAGTAATAGCAAGAATAAAGCCTAATGCAGCACCTGTGAGGAGAGGGGGTAGGTGATTATTGCTGACTCACAAGTACAGGAGAAGTATCCTGCAAATAATCCTCATCAATTACTGAAGGCCATCTGCCCTCAATACTATTCCCTCTCCCCTCCCCACACTGTCCCTGAGAAGCCACTGTGTTGAAATCCTATACTCCAGTCCTTTAGAATACAATTGCAGCTGGAAATAAGGTCTGTAAAGAATTGTTTATGACAAATGTGATCTTTAAGGTAAATCTTAATTCACTATGACTGGGATCCTTAGGAGAAGAGGACACCAGAAGACACCTGTGTCATGCATGCACAGAGACAGCCACACCTGACCACAGCAAGAAGCAGCCAAAGACATAAGCCAAAAGCCACAAACCTCTGCATCTGAATATCAGACCTATAGCCTGCAAAAGGGCAAGAAAATAATTTTCTGTCATCCAGATCGCCCATTCCATGGTGCCTCCTTATGGTAGTCTATTCAGACTAACGCAGAGTAAAAATCCCTGGGAACCTCAGGCCCGAGATAATGTGCACTCCTCTCTGGGCCACTGCGCTGGGATCACAAGACAGTTTTGATGTTAGGACAGAGGCCAAGGGAAACTTTCTTAAGCAGGCAGTCAGGAAGAAATGTGGCTACAGCAAACACTTCACCCAGTCCTTTTCCCCTGAGAAACACAATTCTTAAATTGCTGAAGAAAATGCTAGAAAAGTGGAATAGAATAAACAGTACGTTCCATCCCTCGGGCAGGGGGCCAGAAACAGACAGGGGCTCAGACCACAAGACGTCTTAGAAGTTGGCCACCAGTGGAGAAGAAAAGAACAATGAAAAAGAGCATTTAACGAAAGCAACAGTATGGTAAATATCCTATATGAGAGGGTCACGAGACTCATGTTTTACACGTTACAGTGTTAGGGCATTTAGGTTGGCCTGCAGAATCAGAGGTGAACAGCACACAATGGCGCCCACAGGTGCAGAGGCAGGAGAATCTAGAGTGGCTTCCTGTGCGCTGGACAGCTGCAGGATCAGTAGCAGTGCAGCTGAAAAAGATGGATGGGTCAAGATGCAGCCCAGCTCCAGATTGAAGGCTCGGATGCTCAACACAGAGATTCCAGTGTGCAAGCACCTTGAAGGCCGAAAACTGAGACCGGTGTCCAAAGGCCAATTCAACAGAGCACCCACCTGCTCAGGAAGACTGGATCCTCAAAACTAGCACTCCTCCTCGTCCTCGTCCTCGCCCTCCTCCTTGTCGCTGTCCTCCTCCTCCTCGTCCTCCGCCTCCTTGTTCTCCTCTTCATCTTCCTTGTCCTCTTCCTCCATGTCCTCCTCTTTATCCTCCGTGTCCTCTTCCTCGTGCTCCTTCTTCTCATTCTCCTCCTCATCATCCTCCTCCTCCTCCTTGTCCTCCCCGTCCTCCTCCTCGTCCTCCTCTTTGTCCTCCTCCTTATCCTCCTTGTCCTCCTCCTCCTCCTCATTCTTTTTCTTCCTCTTCATTCCATCCAGGCTGCAAGCATGCTGACTGGGGCTACATAGGCACAACCAGGGTGCCTGTTCCTCTCTCAGTCATCCACAGACTCACCCAGAACCATGCCTTACTAATCTAAGTGTTTCTTACTTAAGCCAACGTGACATAATGCAATTTCTAAATCTATAGAATAAATTCTCATTTATAGAAGAAAAACTGGAATTTATGCTTGCTTTATTACTATTTACACACTTACTTCCACTTATTTTTTCATGTATTAATCCTCATTATATTGGCATTTGTTGCATATGAGCCAGAAGTAGGACATATTCTAAGTACTAAGAACTGAGAGATTATTAATGATCAGCGCAACAATTTTTAATCAAATTTTGCAGTCCAGAAGAAAGAGAGGAGTAACTAGAACAGCATGAACTTGGGAGCACTGATGACGAACGCTACAAAGAAACTGTGAAAGGATCTCTGATAGCACTTGTTTCTTCCCTGGTAGCATAGACACTGAAAACCTCCCAAAGCAACCTTTCCTCCGAGGAGACTCCGTTCTGTGTATTGTCTACCGGTGATGGGGAACCAATACTAGGGTGGGGCAATGGCATCTTTTGAAGGATTTGGAACCACAGACAGCTTGAAAAATGCAGCATGAAATTTTGAACTGTGTGAATGAAAAAAAACTCATAAGAGATGACCCTGGGGAAATTAGTAAGTGTCCCATTAAGCACATAATTTACTGAGGTTGAGAATTTTATTAAGACAAGTTCTAAGAAACTATTGCTTATGATTTATTGAAAATTGGGGTTATTTTCACTTGTTAGGTTACACTAATGTCACCTTTCCTCTGTGTGGTATTTGATTGTCTTCATTATTAACTTTAGTCTTTTAGTGTAGACTTTATAACCTTTAAAGAAACAGATATGGCTTAAAGGAAATCAAAATGGTAATTAAGTGACAGAAAATGTTTCACTTGTAATTGTTCCCAACAGAAAGAAATCCGAATTTATGAGCTGCTTATAATGGAAAAGCAGGTAAATGGGGAAAATGATTTGCTGTTTTTCCTTTAGTTATGTGGTTCTCCCCTGTGGAAGCTACTGATTTTCAGCAGTGACTTATGCCAATGGATTTAATTTAAATTTATAGTGAAAAATTCACAGAGGATCAAGTGGTTCCCATATGAATATTTTTGTTTAAAAAAGTAGCTACTGATCTGTGAGCAGAAAAACACGAAACAGGAGGGAACCCTAGAGCCAGGAGGAAAGAGGGAATAAGCCACTGACAGTGACAGATGCCACTTTCCTCCGTGCTTTCTCCCGTGACAGAATATTTATACGAGAATGCATTTGCCCATTGAAGTTTTCAGGAAAGAAAATAATAGAGAAGAAAAGTAGAAAGTAAGTCACCTCTTGCCAAAGTACAGTGTGCCAACAAAGACGTTCTATAGATAAAAGAAATACAGAAAAGCAAAATGAAATGAATGAAGGGAAGCACAGAGAGAGAGGGCTACAGAGCTGCTAACCTGGGGTTTAAAGCCAGAAGAGGACATGGAACACACCGGAAAAACAGAAAAAATTCAGGGGGAAAATTCAATTAATATGTAAATTTAGATGCTAGGGAGTCTTCATCTACTCATAAATCAAATTAATTTTATTGTTTGTATGATCGTGCAGTGTTATGGACACTGTAAGTTTTTTACTGTCTGTGTAGGTCATGTCTTCTTGAAGTCCATCACGTATTTCAGTATAAAAGGTGCAATGTGTAATGCAGACGCAGGTTTTCGAACACGCTTTATTATTTAATCATTGAAAAGAGATGATACCATTTGGACTAACTGAAAATCTCTTTAGGAAAAGAATCTGTCAGCAAAATGAAGCCAAGCTGATATGAAAATACCAGAAAGCGCAAATGTTCCTGTCCAGGACATTGAAAAGCACTGGATAACAGGCATTATCACTGAGTTTTTCTTCTCTGGGCTTTACCATGGGAAATATGCTCACATAGGGCAATGGAGGCAAAAACAGTTGCAGGGAGGCGGATCCTGCAGGAGAGGGGAAAGGTGATGGAGTCGAGTCTCAGACTTTGAGAAGTCAGTGCTTCTGAATCTAACTGCGACAGATCTGCAAGGGACAAATGAAGGCAGATATTTCAAATCACAGAACTACACTATTAAGAAAGTGTGTATATTGACGGTGACCTGTAACTAACATTCATGGAGTCTCAGAATTTTCTCACAGACCACAGGAATCAGTGCATGGACAAGGAAAAGCAATTGACTGAAGTGACTTTCGAATGAAAGCCCAAGTTGAAGGACTTTGGACAGAACTACATCTATGTCCAAACAGACAGAATCTGTCTAATTGGAAAGGCGCCAAACTCCCAGCCTCAGACAGCAACAAAAATTTTTAGGAACGAGAATGAAACTGATTAAATCCAGAATGGACAGCTAGTAGAATGGATTTTAAAAACAAAGGACAAGGTAGTTGCTTAGATTACAAGATATAGGCATGAAAAACTGATCAAATAATGAAAGCACAAGCCATTCTTTTTGATGAACTAAGATATAGATATTAGTAGTATAATTATGCATCATATATATTATGATAATATTAATATGATATACATTAGATATATATTTTCCCCTTCTTTCTTTTCTCCTTTCCCTCATCCCAGTTGTTCTTTCCTTTTGAGCACTTTCTTCCCCTTTTGCTTTCACAATATCTATTGTACGTTTTGGATCCTATTTACTATTTCAGGTTTTTACACCAGGGAGATAATATGATGTTTACACATCTGAGTTTCATTTATTTCACTTATGATTATGGTCTCAAGTTGCATCCAATTACCTATAAAAGCCTCAAGTTTATCCTTCTTTATAACTGAGTAGTACTCCATTGTATAAACATACCACACCTTTTTTTTTTTTATCCGTTTTGTAACTGATGGACATTTGTGTTTTTCCCAAGATTTAGCTATTACAAATTGTGCTGCTATAAACATGGGTGCACATGTGTCACTGTGGTATGATGCTTTCAATTCTTCTTGGAAAATAGTCAGAAGGGGACTAGCTGGATTGAATGGGACCTTCAAACCTAGTTTTTTGTGGAATCTCCACACTGATTTCCACAGTGGTTGTACCAGGCTACAGTCCCACCAACAGTAGAGAAGCGTTCCTTTTTCCCCGCAGCCCTGCCAGCATTTGTTATTGGTTGATTGCTTTATGATAGTCATCAAAAAATCAATCAACTTCTTTCTGAAGTGATATGAATAGAAACTCAAGATCTAAGGACATGGGATTTCAGTGATAAAAAGAACACATAATGCATATTGGGCATGCTCTATATCTCATCCTTGGGGCTGAATATTTACATTCATGTTTTTACTTATTTTTGAGAATATTAATTTGAATTTATGTGCTATGTGAAGATACAGAAAGTCAAAAAGAATGTATACCATGTTTATGTTCACACATTGATACATGATGAAGGTATTGTGAAAAATATCTTCATCAGAATATGGAGCTCACATCCACATAAGAAACCACAGTATCACCTCTTCAAATAGCAACAAGACTCAAACTGCATTTTCAAAATATTTGCACACATGATTTAGGTTTGTTGACTTTGAGAAAGAGGGAAGAACTAAGATCTTTTTCCAGTTAGCTTCAATAGGCTACAAAAAAATCACTAGCTCTTCAAGAATAGGTGAGGACTCACATATCTTGTGCTGTTTATTATTGGCCTCTGAATGAGATCCATGAACAAATCCTTAAGGGTTTATTGAAATATATTGACTACAGGGATAGAAATTGTTTAAATGTTGTTAATTTAAGAGGATAGTGAGAAACAGGACCATGTACAAGTACCTTAGACTTTAGAATTTGGCATAGAAGGCATTGAATATAAATTTTGTTGCTTTCTACTTGCTTGAATCCAACCTGATAATTCTAATAAAACCCAGTTTGTGGGTATTTTATATTTGCATATATTAGAGGTATGTATATGTATATATGTATATGTAATATATATATATATATATATGAAGCATTATATTACATATATCAAATGAAGCAAGGTAGTTTGCTCAGAAACAGAATGTCATAAAAAGCAAATGTGTTTTTTATTTTTTTATTTAATGCTTCGATCTATCTTTATTTGCCACTCAAATAATCTGTGATTTCTTTAACTACTAGTATTAAACTCAGAATTACTTTCAAGTCATTCTTAAGCTTTCCATCTCAGAAAGATAAGAAATAAGAGACATACAGACTTGTTTAATCAGAAAGCACTTTTGACTCTACTATTAAAGAACAGTTAATGTTTATCACGTTACATAATATACTACTTGCACATCACACTATGGATTAATGGATTTCCAAAGCGATTTGCTCAATCTGTAAGCCTATTTCTCTTCATAAATGCTTCTCAGAGAGTAGATTTCTTTTTTATAATTTCACAGTACCAAAAGGATAAACAAGTTAAATAATAATATTTTATATTTTAAAGAGAATTTGGCAGATTTAGAGAATAATTATTTACTAGGGATGTTATATGAAACATTTTCAAAGCTCTATTACTCACTGAACCATTCTAACACAGAAAATTAGAAAACTTTTCTACTTTAAATCTTATTTATTTCTCTAACAAGCATTACTCAACAAGACCATGTATGCTTCACTGTACAAGCCAGTCTCAGCTCAGCCTATATGCTAATGTGTGTGTGTGTGTGTGTGTGTGTGTGTGTGTGTGTTATCCACACGCATGGAAGTTATTCCATGAAGAAATTTGTTAGATAGTTCTCCACAATATATTACATTTTCCTAAATAGAGGAGAAAATGTTTTCAAAGTTCTGAGTCTGTGACATTTGAGTTGCTTTAATGGGTAAGGCGGATTAATCCTGTTAACATTTGCTGTGCCTTGTGCAGTTATGGGAGGGAATGGAAAGCTGTAAGATTCATGAGAGACTATGAATCACATTGGATATCATGGTGAGGACCCTGATGTCATTAACAGGAAGTGGAGACCATTGGAGGATTAATCAAAGAAGTGTGAGGTATTTTCTCTATAATGGAAAATGGCAGATGAAGGGTTAAGGAGATGTCCACAGAAAAACCATTGCCCTAAGCTGAGCAAGAGACTGTGAGGTTAAGTATTTAATCCAGTGAGAGTGGCTGTGCAGATTCGGTGCCAAGGATAAATACTGGATAATGTCATAAGGGGCTGTGAGGGTTAAAGAGAAGGGAGAGACTCAGTTCCAGGTGGAAGCATCTGAGTAAAACTGTTCATAAGCTAAAGTTAGAAATGAAAAATGAATTTAGTCTTGACTATGAAGACTTAGACGGTCTACCTATTTTTGAAATTAGGCAGATCTTCATATAACAAATAATTTACTTTCTTCTAAAAGTTTCAAAGGCCCCTGATTCAGCCCAGTACCATTCTTTCATTATAAAATTGTAATCCAAGCAATATGTTCCATCTACAGACATAAATGCATAGATGTATATTACACTCCCTCTGCATGCATAGGCTTTTCTAACTTGTAATAGGACATAGTTAGCTTACAAAAACAAGTCTTGGGCATGGGTACACATAGAAATGTTGCTTTCATGATGACAACACCCTGATTCAGGTTCTGGCCTACTATCTAGGCTTTGTAACAATTTGCAAAAACATGGTATTATAGAAACTTCGTTTTTCTTAATCATCACCCCTCTTTAAACGGAATACTCTGGGTTTATCTTCACACCCTGTTTTCTCTTCTAATCTGTAAAACAGTAGTTATATAACCCTATGGTCACAGACAAAACTAAAATCAGTTTCTGCATCTCTTAGTTATTAGTAATCCACACTACAGAAATGCGTGTATATTTTTAAAGCTTTGTGTATTTACATGAGACATATAGACATGATGCCTCTTTTATGAGGTTAAATGAAAACGCTGGCGTATAGTTGGAGCTCAGTAAGCAGTAGCTGCGGTACTAACAAATGTCATTCCCTGGAACTCAGGAATAGAGTACCGACTGGTCAGATATGAAAAGAAATCTAAGAATTCTCTTCTGCTTATGAGGAATGATATTAGCAAGTAAAATTTCAAAGAAACTAAATTTACATCAGTTTCAGAAAACATATTGGCATTTGTTTCATACATGATATTAGAGATTTTTTCATTTTTTAATGTACATTTTCCCAACCGTATTTTTTTTTTTTTTTTTTTTTTTTGGTACCAGGGATTGAACTCACAACCTCGTGCCTGCCAGGCAGGTTTTTAGGCCACTGAGCTAAATCCCAAGTCCTATTTTTTTGGGACCATGTTTCACTATGCAGTTTAGGCTGGCCTTGAACTCACTTTGTAGCCCAGGCTGATCTCAAACTCACAAGGATCATCCTGCCTCAGCCTCCTGAGAGCTGTCCAGCCATATTAGTTTTTTTCAGTCCCACCTTAGTTTTGCATTACCTAAATATGTTTATCTTAATAAACATGGTTGTATATATTCTACCAACTATTGCCAAAACAAGAATAGTAATTATGACCACTTTTCAAATATTCCTAGTACAGTCCTTATGTTTCTTTTTACTACTAGGTCAACAGAAAGTTTGGGAAAGAAGACATTCTGAAGACAATAGCATGGTTCATTTAATGACTGTCTTATTCTATGCTTTCTGTTCTAGAAGGGTTTATCAAGTGCTTGTTATAGTTAACCTGTGTTCTCATCTCCCAGAAAAAATTTACTTAACATAGAAATGATGTTTGAGAAGAGAGATTAGGAGAAAGGGCATCTGTATGATTAAATGAAATCTTTCTCCCATCCTGCATATGTTTTGGTCAGGTCTTCCCATGCACATATGGTTACCAGTTCTTCCTTTTTACCACTTCTATCACTGGTAGATATGTTTGCCAGACACTGCCTTGGCTCTATGAATAGGGAAGCATGTGCTTGCCTGCTCCAGATTTTATCTTGTGTAAATCTGTTTTTCGGTAGAATTTCAGTAACTTTGCATAATTAAGTTAAAAAATTTTCAAATTCTTCAATGTCAAATGTTGCAGTTCTAAATGAAAGTTGCATGGAAAGACAAAAATCTATTCAATAGCATAGAGACAGCATGAAAAAATATACATCTGACTATCAAGAAAAAAAAGAACAACTCAGTAATACTTAACAGCAACACTTGAGATCAGAAGACATTAGAATAGTTCATGTAGAATGTAAAAGAAAACACATATCAACCAAAGGATTTGCATCCATCCAAATTGTTATAAACGCCACAGATGATTTCTTATAAACATGGCAAACAAAGACTTATGTACGTTTTTCTGTCTGTTGAAGCAGACAAGGTCAGATGGCATAAAAAATTTAAAGTGCAAGCTTGAATAATACATCTCATAGCAAGAACTGAACAAATTTACTCTCAGAAAAGAGTACATCTTCTCTGTATAGATTGTAAACTCTATAAACACTGTACCCTTTGAAAAAATAGTTACAATAGCACACGGTGCTGAAGGAAAATGAAATATAAAATGAACTTGCTAATTACTTCATAGTGTTACTGGGAAGTTAGTGGAAATTGAAATATACAGTGGAGAGAAAGATGGGAGAGCAGAAAGCACTAGACTACTAGCCTTAATTATACCTCATAGTAAAGTTTTCATTTATGGCTATGAAAGTACATCTTAAATACTCACGCATTAAATAAGGAAAGAAAGATTCTACATTAAGAAATAAAGCAAGGCCGTCTAAGTACTTTTTTTAAAGGTGATGCATGGTAGTTTCTCTACACATGTCAACCTCTAGACCAAGACTTCAGACTCACCTTCTTCCAAAATCACATCAGTCAGTTCTTTAAAATCTTTTCAGGGATGCTCTATTCTGTTCCTCTGGGTAGCACTAATTGAAATACACCTGCACTAATCATCAAAATCTCTACTTTCAGT
>RJWM01027035.1:0-27374 GCA_004363535.1 Dasyprocta punctata | reverse complement strand
TGGTGATGGAATACATTTCTTAATGAGATCTTGGTCCTGCTCTTTGAGAACACTTCTATTGTCCACTGTATTCCATGAGCCCAATCTTTGCCCTCTGAACACAGTAGCCCCTCTTTATTGGCAAAGAATATTTCCAAGACTCCAGTATATGACTGAAACCACCACTGCTACTGAACCAAATGTGCACTTTTTATAGTGTTTAATTTTTTAAAAGTATAATACATAAATTAGGCACATAAGGGATTAACAATAACTAACCATAAAATGAACAATTATAACAATATAACAAAAGTTATATAAATGTGGTCTCTCTTAAAATTATCGTATTCTGCTAGACATGAATCTACACCTGTAATCCCAGCACATGGGAGGCTGAGGCAGGATGTCTGCTGTGAGTCTGAGGGCAGTCTAGGCTACATAAGCTAGTTTAAGGTCAGCCTGAAATAATAGTGAGACCCTCTATCAAAAAAATCTTACTTTACTGTAAATATTAGCAACCTTCACATGCGATTATTGTTCCTTATTGAGTTGAGCATGGTGGTCACCTTTTCATTTAAAGAAAGCACTTTACAGTTTCTCTTTGACAAATAGAGACTGCCATCATCACTACCCTTTGCATTCTGGGGTCATTATTAAGTAAAATAGAGATTATTTTTAACAGAACCACTGCAATACCACAACAGTAGATCAGATGTCCAAGACAGTATTACGTGACAAATGGGAGGGTAGCATATACATTGTGGACACACTGGTCAAACAGATGATTCATTTCTTGGGTAGGATAAAGCAGAATGGGAAGAGATCTCATCACACTACTCATAATAGTGCTCACTTTAAAATGCATTAATTCTTTAGTTATTGGAACTTTCTACTTAATATTTTTGGGACACAGTTGACCACAGATAATTGAAATCCACTGAAAGTAAATCCACAGATAAAGGGTCATGGTACAAGTTAACTGAATGTCAAGTGTATTCCCTCTTTGGGAATTCATTAGGGCTTGAACAATTGAGGGCTTTTTTTGGACCAGGCTGTTTCAAGTTTATTTGTTTATTATATGATTCCATTGACTATTCAGTAAGCTTTGAGTATTTGCTTCCAATTTCTGGTGTCAGTAACCACAGTTCTTTCTAGAAGTAGTTGCTAAACCTAACCCCCCCACACACAATCATTCTCTTTTGTTTTCCTTTTTTGTCAGATGATCTGTTATTGAAATATTTTTCTCTGTGCTCCTTAGCTAGCTGGACATTCCACTGCACCAGTGTTGAGGTCATCTATGGTACCATGGGGGTAGCAGCCATCAACTTTGCTCACTACAGACCAGAAGCCCCCAAGGTCTCTTTTATGGCCCCAGAGAGTTGTCTAGCTAAAGATGAGTGCTGTGTTTGTCAAGTAATGCTGCCGTGAACAGTGTTTGATGCTTTTCTGTTTTTCCGCATCTTGATGGTTCCTTGAGGACCTCAGTGATCAGGGCCGAGGAGGAAGGTGCCACTTTGGTCCCCTTTGTCCGTTCTGCTCAGGCTCACCGCACCCCTCAGACCCTTTCAGTCCTGAATCACCCTGGGGACATCATTCTCAGTCTTTTTGGAGGCAGAACTGGGGGGGCTGGTCTTAGTGGCTAGGCCAGGTGTGGTGCCAACCTTGCCATTGCTGCACCCAGGTACCTGATTTTGACCTCACTGGGGTCAAATGGTAGCATAGTGGAGGTCATGGTGTTGGATGAAACCTGACCTGGGAAGACCTGAAGAAAGTTGCAACCATTTGATTTTGCTAGCCTTACCTTGTTCCTTTTGGGTTTTGTTTTTGTTTGCCAAAAAGTTTTAATGAGCTACGATAATGCAGAACTAAACCAAGTCTTTTTTTTTTTTTTTTTTTTTTTTTTTTGGCTGCTACTTAGGGGTACATAAATAGTTCATTTCTTCAGTGCAGTGAAAGTTCAGTTTCTGGAAATTCTATTCCTTTTTGCTTTGACTTCGAGTTTCACTTACAATACCTCCCTGAAAGCCACAAAAAGTAGCAGCTTGTGAGTTTATGTTGATACTTTTAATCCCAACTTAGTTTAGCTTGATTTAACCCCTTTTACGTTGCACCTGTATTTCCTTATTTCCCCCAAATATTGGTCCACAAGCTATAAGGAATTATACAGAGTGTCCTCTAAGTACTCATTTTATTCATTCCACATTATACATACAGCAATCTCAGAATAACCCCAATATGATTACAAAAACGGTTGATTACTGCATCTCTTATTAACTTTCATTTTTATAAAGCACCATAGTGATATTGTAAGCCCATGTAACCATTGCGAAGTGTATGCTCTCCTTTTAATTCTCATTTATTCTTATTTTACAAGTAACACATATTTAATGCCTATTATGGTTTATGGTCCTGTGGCCCCACTTAGTCTCATGTAATTATGGGATGGATGCTACTGAGTCTGGCGTTCGTGATTGGTTTGCTGTCTGGCTCTGGGATTGGTGGTGTGAGTGCTGCACCCGCCCAGGGGTGGAGCTGACATACAGTGTAAGGGTGAGAAGAAGGCATGTTTTCTTGCCTGTCTGGCAGGCGCGAGGTTGTGAGTTCGATCCCTGGTGCCAAAAAAAAGGATGTTTTCTCTCTCTCGTGGTTTGTGCTTTGATGTTTGGTGGCCGCCATGAATGGCTGCCCTGCCCTGCCACGCTGCCTTGGAGCCAACTGAGTATGGACTGAAACCTCCAAGAACTGTAAGAAATAAACCTTTCCTTCCCTAATTTTGGGCGTCAGATGTTTTGTCCCAGCAATGAGAAAAAAGTAACCAAGTCAATGCCCATCATCAGTTGTTATACAATTATCTCTCTAATCATTTTGGTGTGTGAAACTGGCTTTTTAGTGGATTTCTCAGGAAGGACTTACAGAAACTATATTTTTCCATGTTCTCAGATGTTGATAAGGACGTGTGCCTTTCATGTTTGAAAATCAGTTTTAGTGATACAATAAACACACTTTTCTTGAGACTCTTTAGTATGGTCCTCCATCGTGTGTGTGTGTGTGTGTGTGTGTGTGTGTGTGTAATGACGTAACATTCCTGAAAAATATCTGATGATGCTCTAATTTTCTTTCCCTTATGATTTGCTTTCTCTTTTTGCCCAGGTCCACCCAGTATATGTTCTTTAAAGACTAATAGTTTTACTAAACTATGTTGTTAGTTTTGGTCATTCTGGTTGTCTTAGCTAATTTTCTCATTGCTGAATCAAAATACCCAACATGCAAAGTTAAAGAAGATTTATTTCAGCTCACAGTTTGTAGAGCCCTAGTTGGCTAGTTCCAAGACAGAGTGGCACGGCAGACGAGGATCGCAGGGGAGAAACAGTCCACTGTAGGGCAGGTAGGAGACAGCATCGGTGAAACAAGACTCCCTTTCTTTTATCCTATTCAGGCTGCAAGCCTTTTGGGTGGTGCCACCCACACCCAGGGTGGCCTTCCCATTACCCACACCTGGAAGTATGCTGAACCAATCAGTGGGCTAACTTAGCACTGCACACTGTACATCCAGCCAGCTCTGAAAAGACCCACTTATGAATGCATGAGGCTTTGGGGGGACATCTAGACACAAGCTGTGACACTGGGATGATATTCTCAGATACACGGTGTGCACTTTCGAGATATAGTTTCAGTTTTTTCCAACATTTTGTTAGATATAATTTCCTCAGGTGTTCTTTTCCTTTTGTTTCTTCCTTCAGAAGCTGCTATATCTGTTTTAATCTTCTCTTGCCTGTCTTCAATATTAGCCACTCTTGCATAAACCTTATTTTTCTTAACATCATTTTTAATTTTCAAAATTGATTTCTTTTTCACTCTCTGTTTTCTTAAGGTATTATCTGCTGTTTCATTCTTGTTTAGTCTTTAATTCTAAAATGATATTTTCACCGGGTGTGGTGGCACATGCCAGTAATCCCAGCACTCGGGAGGCTGAGGCAAGAGGATCGCTGCAAGTTTGAGGCCAGCCTGGGCTACAAAGTGAGTTCTAGGTCAGTCTGAACTGCATAGTGAGACCCTACCTCAAGAAGACCAAAAGTAAATAAACAAACAAAATGATACTTTTAGTTATTCCCCGAGCTCTGCCATGCACTCTGAGTGTTGGTAATTCTGATTATGTTGACTTTCATGTCCTGTGTCATTTTTTTTTCAGTTTAATGAGTATGAAAAGTGTATCATTTTTCAGGGATTACCTCCCCGTTTCTAACATTCATTATCAAACATTTTTCTGTAATACTCAGAACAAATGTTCAGTTATTCCCTCCCTTTTAGATACTGTGGCCTCGCTGTATCTTTATTACACCTCAAAAAAATGAAGATCTTAGAGTGTTTTTTACTCTCGTGCCCTTGCCTCCCAGCTGAGACCTCTGGGCACACGGGCTTCTGCCTCCCCTGCCCCACCTAATGCCCAGGTCTCCCTGAGGCAGCCTGGTCTCTTCTTCGTTTCAGCAAGGCTTTTCTGTGCGGCGCGCCTCTCGCATCTACGGAGGCTTTGCTGCCATGCCTCCCGGTGTGGTGCCGGGCTTCATCCGCTCTGCCGGGCCCTACAGAGTAAGCCGTGCACCGCAGACCTCCCTCCTCTGCCCCTCTGCTGTGTCCTGGCTGTTTCATTTCCTGTGGGCCTGCACTCCGAAGTTCTCCCTTAGACCTCTGCACGCTCACAAACACCGTCCTATCGCCCTGGTACTTGAGTGCATTTTGGCTGAACTGTCGCTGCCGTCCTTTCCTCTCAGTGACCGGAAAATGGTGTCCCACAGTTTTCTAGCTTCGGGGAGTCCAGGAATCTCCATCACTGCCCCTCCCCTCGCCCTTCATCTCTCCACCCTCTTCTTCTTCCTGTCTTTTTGTGAGTAACTCATTCCACTTTACCTTCTGCAACTCCAGATACCCGCACATGGAGTCTCTTCTAACTGACCCATCATTTGCGTCATGTTTTCCGTCTCTAGCTGTGGCTGCTGATGCATGTGGGAGGCTGAAGCAGGAGGATTGCAAGTTTGAGCCCAGCCCAGGCAACTTACTGATTTAGTGAGATCTTATCTCAAAAAAAATAATTAATGGGTTGGAGCTGTAGCTCAGTGTGAAGGCCCTGGGTTTAATTCTCAGCAGTGCAAAAAAAAAAAAATTCTATGTCTTTATATGTTAGCTTTGTGTTTTGAGACGTATTTTCTGTTTTTCAGCCCACTTATCAAGGTTCAGTAAGTTTCTCTCACTATATCCATGAAATGTTGTGTTTAGAAGTTATGGTTAAGTGCACTTTCATAAACATGTGAAGGCTGATTGATTTATAATAGCTCCAAGTGGAAACAATCCAAATGTCCACTGTCAGGAAAGTGAGTTAGCCAAGTTTGATATATTCCTTTAATAGAATACTACTCAACCTTGAAAAAGAAAGCCCCATAGATACATGTAACTATGGGTGAATCTCTAAAACATTGTACTGGGTGAAAGATGCCAGACATTAAAAATAATGTACAACTAGGTTTGTTACAGGAAAAGTGAGTTAGACAAAAATATTATAGGCAGTCAGACAGGGATAGGTCCTCAAAGAAACCAGTGCAGAAGTTCGGATACCTTGTGACCTCTGAGGAGACAGACACCTCCTGCTGTGGGCCAGATATCAAGATAAAAGACAGAACAAGTGCACCCATATCCTAAGGACTGATATTCTAAATAGTTCTCTATCACCCTAAAGAAGTTAGGAGTCAGCATTCCAACCCCCTACAGAAAGGGTCACTACTGTTAAGCATCCCCGCTTACTACGTGACTCCTTTCCTCATTTGTCCTTGATTTAATCAATTTTACCTGAGCAATTAATCTTATTGGTTAACTGTAGTTATGTCCCACCTTATGCCCATCTGCCTTACAAATTCCCAGTTTTCCCCATCATGATTTTATTCTATAATAGTCCCTAAAAATGACAGAGTCCCTGGCAACCTGCTCGGGCCCCCTTCTGTCCCTCAGACAGATGCTTTCTTTCCCTCAATAAATATATCCTGCTCTTACCCTCTGTCGTTCCTAAAATTCATTCTTCGATTTTTAGAGAACACGAACTCGCGCCGGACGTATAGTAGGTTGAGAGTTTCATTCCCCCATATCATTTGGAGGTCTGGGATCATTTTTCCTATATCAGGTTCATCTCTAAGTGAAGTTCTACATCAGAAAAAAGTAATTTCTGGTGATGGAATATAAAAATTGCCTGGGGGGCACAATGGAGAGCAGGGAGAGTTTCCTGGCAATTGCAGGAGGTGATGGAAATGTTTTGAATGTTGTTATGGATTACAAACTGGTGGTCAACTTAGCACCAGCTGAACTGATTCAGCTGGTGTTGAGTAAAGATGGCCCACCTGAAGAAAGTTGCCAGCATAAATAGAGATGTGGAGAAGAAGAGTGAGGCGTTGTGGGTTCTTTCAAGAGTTGCTGTTTCGAGCTGCTGGTTCTCCTGGAGGTGCTTGTCATGCTGGCTCCCTCAATATGGATTCAGCCATTATCATCAGAGAAGCTCGGGACCTCATCAATAAGAGTGGCTGTGGTTCACCTTGGGGGAGCTCTGCTCCTCACATTGTGCATCGCTTCCTGGCTCCGGAGGGGAGGCTGTGTGCTGGAGAAGCTTGTCACGCTGGGCTTCCTGACCTGTGCCCAACTGTTCTCATCGTTGGAGGAGCGCGGGACCTCGCTGTCGCTGTGGATGGCTGTGGTACTCTTCAGGGCAGCTCCGCTTCTTGTTTTGTGTGTGACTTCTCGGCTCCCACGTAGAACCCTCAACCCACTGCACAGCTCCTTCACCCCGCTGGCATAGACTTTCTAGTCCCACCGCTGACCTTTGGCCTTTCCAGCGCAGATCCATAAAACAGACTGGCATGAGTTCTTATTGTGGGTTCTTAGATTCCCAGTTGGATTTGTGGGAGGCATTGTCATGTGTTTTGGGTCTCTAGCTGGACTCTTGCAAGACATTGCTGTGGGATCCAGGCCCTCCACTAAATATCCTGGGTCTTAGTATTGTGGACAGATTTTCCTGCACTTTCTTGTGTTTAACTCTGGGTGACATCATAAAACAGTATTACAAATCCTGTGTCCTGTATGCAGTTGTTCTCCCTGTAATCCCTGACCACAACAAATGCTGATATAAGTGTGGAACACATGGGAAGATAGGTTTATCAAAATTCAACAGACCACACGTTCACGGCTTGTCTCTGCATTCCACTAAATATAAACCTCTATTGGACAGGGAAACAAAATCATGTTTTCTCCCGTGCGCTTGTGTGTATGCGTTCAATTTAGTCTTAGGTGCTCATGTTCATGCATTTGTGCATTTATTTATGTTCAAGTGGTCTTGTCTTCTCTAGTAGCTGGGGTTTAGGGTCTGGGGATGAAGCTCAGTGTGAACCCTGAGTTCAATTCCTAGAGCCACAAAAAAAGTAAGTAAGCTGAATAAAGAATCCAATTGGTAAATAGAAGGACTAGAAAAATCCTAGCTTCATTAAGTTCAATCTTCCTTTGTGAATCTCTTCTCCGGATGTGGCACTAAATCCAGGAGTACACAAACCCACAGGCTGAGTAGGAACCGATGGTGGCAGGGTGGACGAGAGATTCTAAACCTGCCTTCAACAGTGGCAAGCAGAAAGTGAGACTTGGACTGTAAACGAAAGAATACTGAGGGACAGGAGGACACATAGGAAGAAGCGAGTTAGGAGAGTCAGTAGAGATTCTGCTGGGTAAAAACTGTAATGGGCGTCGCACATGATGGTCCGACAACAGAGACCCGCAGAGTTTCCTAGGAAAATAACACTTGAGGGTTTTCCTGCTTCCGTGTGGGTACAGAAAGTGAGAAAGAGCATTGTTCCCACCTCGACAACGATGAAATCATAACTTTGAGCCTATCAGAGGGCTGCAGGTGCAGAGCAACCAACTGGCATGAAATCAGAGGAAAGAAGGGTGCTTCTTAAAGATATTATGCTGGGCGTGGTGGTGCAACCCTGCAATCCCAGCACTCAGGAGGCAGAGACAGAAGGATCACTGTGATTTTGAGGCCATCATGGATTACATAGTGAATTCAAAACCAATCTGAACTACATAGCAAGGCCCTGTCTCAAAAAACACAAACAAACAAAGAGGTGAGATGCAAGCTATGGGTGATCTGTGGCGGAGCTTGGAGCTGCCATATACACAGGAAACAAGAAATCAGCTGAATTCTTTTTTTATTTTTTGTACTGGGAATCAAACTCAGGGCCTCGTGCTTGCCAGGTAGGCGCAGTGCTGCTGAGCCGTATCCCCAGCCCCTCAGCTGAATTCTTAAATAAAGAACAAAAAGTGTGTGCTGGTATTCACAGAGCCCTGTGGGAACAACAGTCATAGAGGAATTCACAGCCGCTCACAGGCTCTGCTCTACATGTGGACCCAGGGCACAGCCTGGGAGCAGGATGGAGGGCGGGAGAGCGTGTCTGGGTGGGCGGTACAGGAGGGGAGGAAAGAAGGAGCTGCCACTGCAGGGAAGGCAAGAAGCCAAGATCCCACCCCAAGAAACAGAAGACTTAAACTGATGATGTGGGGCAGGGATGGGGACCAAACCTCCACCTCAGGCACCGGTGAAGGAATAGAAAAAGGATAAAAATCCTTCTACTCCTGGAGATGGGGCTGGAACCTGCATAGATCCCAGACCAAAGAAGATCATGTGCCCAGAGACAGTCAGGATCCCGGAGAAAGCCCCATCCAAGGCCCAGGGACACAGAGCCAGCTAACCCTGAAGCGGAGCAAGGTGACACAAAGCCGAGTCCCCTCACAGCCTGTCCCCTGCACTACGCCAGCCCAGCAAGCACCAAGCAACCAGCAGCTTCCTGCTGCGAGAAGAACAGGAGCTTGGAGAAGAGTCCAGGAACTCAGAAAATTTAACAGTGAAGGTGGAAGAGCAGCAAGGAGGGAACGAACCAGCCTCCACCCTATGCGTAGGATAACTCTGGAGGAATTTGGAGATGATGGCGCACTGACAGGAACCACAGCAATAACAAACCCAAGCCAAGTCCAACTCCTGACCGAATGACCTCAACCTTTCACACCAACAGGTTAATGGAGCTGCAGAACAATTCTCAAGCATAAATAGTACCTCAGGCTCTCCTGTGCACACACGTGGACCTGCATTCAATTGGTAATTACCGATACAAGAAATATGCACACGCAAGCACACACGCACTCCACATAGTCAAGAGACGTGGGGAACCACCTGGACGACTCTCCTTGAAAGAAGAGCAACTACCTCCATGTCGGATAACCTTGGCCCTATCTCCATGTATTGACACGTACAGAACCGCCTAGGTTGATTCTTTGTCCCTTCCATTGGCTCTAAACAATGTAAATTGGGCTGGCCGAGGAGCTGATGTGTAACCTTTGAAGCAAGGCGACAGTAGCCGTTTCCCTGTTCAGTAACTCCCAGAAACACGTGGTTGAGCAGGGCGGGATGGAGAGCCATGCACCACACTGTTGGCTGGGATGAGCTTCGAGATAAGAGGCTGTGACTTCCCAGGGCAGAGAGGATTGTACGTCAGAGCTGAAGCACAGACCCCACAACATTAGATACTATCTCAGGCGTGTTGTGCAGATTAATGTCTGTATATCTTTCCCTCTGAGTATTGCAGAGGTGATCTCAGGCCTCCTCCCCAGCCCAGTGCACGGCACTCACATATTTCCCACCACTCTCACTGTCACTCATCCCTGAGCCACTCCCCTCATGGAGGATTAATAAAACTCAGGTTGGGCCCTGGGTCGTGGCTTTTGTTCTGGTGAAACTTCATCTTGGCTGAACTTAGGACCCTATAGCTCCCCATAACTATAAACATGTCTTAGGGTCTTTATTCTCACCTTGGATTGCACTGAAAGTGGTAGGTTGCTAGAATTCCAATCATATTCCCATGGAATTATAAATATAAACTTCCTTGACCACAACAAGGATGGGAAAGGGTCCACTATAAAAACACAAGGTAATCTAAAGGTGTCAGAACTATCAGACAAGGAATTTAGGAAAACTATGACTACTGTGTTAAAGCTTCAACAGAAAATGCAGACAGCATGAGTGAACAGAAAAGAGGCACGAAGTAAGAGAAAGTATAAACACAAAATGCTCAGAATAAAAAGTTTTGTCAACAGAGATGAAAAATGTCTTCAATAAACTCATGAATAGACTCAACTCAGCTGAGGAAAGAAGCAGAAGCTGAGGGTATAACTCAGTGCAACTCACCTGTCTAGCACGTATCAGCCTCTGGGTTTGATCCCTAGCACCATAGCTAAAATAAAATAAGAATCAGGGAACTTAAAGATAGATCAATAGGAAATAAGTCACATTATGAACAAAAATGTGGATAAAAAAACATAAAGAAGAGGACAGAGAGATTCAAGAACTGATTCAATGTACATGTAATCGGAACCTGATTAGTCAACTCTGGGTCACTGCAATGAAGCACCAGAGGCTACTAACTTTATTGAGAAGAAATGTATCTTCTGGCTCACAGTATTGGAGCTTTAGGGCATGGGGCCTGCATTTGTTTGGTGCTGGTGAGAACCTCATGGTGAATGGCAATGCCCTAAGTGCTTGGATGAGGGGATGTCTGCATCTCAGGCCAAAAAGCAGAGAGCTGTTCAGGGCCAGACTTTCTCCTTTTATGTATGTATGTATGTATATGTGTGTGTGTGTGTGTGTGTGTGTGTGTGTATAATGTATGTAAGAGATTGGGGCTTGCTGTGTTGCCCAGGCAGCTCCCAAACTCCTGAGTTCAAGAGATTTTCTTGGCTCAGCCTCCTGACAGTAGGGAAAACAGGTACAAGCCACTGTGCCTCACTGTGTTTGCTGCTTTTATAACACTCCCCTCTTGAGAACCTAAGGGATTACAGTAAGAGCTGCCAAGGGCTTGCACAGGAGCCGCCTCGCCCCAAGGCCCTCCCACTCAGTCCTAATCCCACAGGTCCCACCATCTCCAATACTGTCCCCAGTAACCAAGCTTTAATCATAGCTGACCCTTGGCAAGGAGACACCGAAACTAGGCCTGGTGATGGTAGAATTTAAGAAGGAAAAGCAAGAAAACAAAATGGTAGTGTGGTAATTCACATAGGAAAATTCCATAAAGCTAACCTCCAGATCACCCCAGGGTGGGGAAAGTGATTAAGACAAAGTACAGTCAGGTCAGTTTGCCCCTGAAAGAACATATATATATTAAAAACCATGTATTTGCTAAACTAAGTTCTTTGTACTGTCAAGTTTCAAGAAAAATTACCTAGATTCAGCCAAGAGTAATGGTGACTGTACTGATCAGGATGTGGTTTTTTGCTTTAAATTCTGCCTGCTGTAAGGGCTCTGCGCTGTTCTGCTGTCTCCCTAGTGAAGCAGGCACTTGAGGCCCCAGGCTTGGCTAATAAAGGCTCCTCTAAATTCACAATTGGCTGCTTGGTTTCCTATGTTGGTTTTGAACCCATGACATTTGGGGGCTCGTCCGGGATCCCACATATGTGGAAATAGGAACCAAGTCTCTTTGAGACAGCTATGCCTCAGGGGACTCACCAAGAGACTCTCCTCGGCCCTGAGGAACTTTTTGTTTCAAAGTGAAACTAAAAACCCGGACACAGATTTGGATCGAGCCATCAGGATTCTTACCTGTGAGATTGTTTCTGTTCAGGGGGGCGCCCCTCGGGAGTCTTTGGAGGAGCTGGACACGATATTATCCCCAAGACTCGACCCCAGACCATGCCGATGGCTGGTGGTATCAGGTTTTGCAGTCTGGTTGCCTGTCTTGTCTTGTCTGTCATTGTCTCCTTGTCATGGCTCAGTCCACTTCTGCCCCACTGCCACCTTTGCAGCATATCCTTAACCATTTTCAGGACTTTCAAGCAATGAGCCTCCAGTTACACAGAGACCATTTATCGGGGCCAACTTCAGACCTTTTGTGAACTCACATGGCCTTTTTCAGATGTTAATTGGTCCCTGGAGGGCTCTTTTAACTTTTCTTTGCTTCAACAGGTCCTCCAGGTTATTTTCAGAACGCCCAGACACCCTCACCAGGTCACCTATATTTAGGCATGGATTGATTTGGTCTTGGACCCCCCGAAATGGGTCAAATCTTGCCAACCCTGGTGCCGACCCCGCTCACAAGTTGTCGCCATCATGGGACCTCCCAAACACAAGAGTCACCCTACTGCCAACAACTTCTCCAGACACTTTTCACTTCTGAGGAGCAGGAGCGCATCCAGAGTTCGGGTCAAAAGCTCCTCCTGGGACCTGACAGTCATCTGAGTACTCACCTGGACAGACAGGACCTGGTTTTCCCCTCTGTCCACCCTGCTTGGGACCCCAACGAGGATAGAGGTAAGGAGGCTCTTGAATGGTATAGCCAGACTCTCTTGGGTGCCTTAAAGGCAGCTGCCTGAAAGCCCACAAACTTGTCTAAGGTGACCAGTAAGCCCGGTCCCGATGAGGCTCCATCAGCTCTCCTAGAGCGCCTCCTAGAGGCCTATCACATTTATACCCCTATTGACCCGAAGGAACCTGAAAACAGAGGTGCCTTAATTATCGCGTTTGTCTCCCAGCTGGCCCCAGATATTAGAAAGAAACTTCAGAAGCTGGAGGGATTTAAAGAAAAGGCATTGTCAGAGATAATGGAGATTGCGCAAAAGGTTTATACGGTAAGAAAGAGGGCCATTGGGAACAAAACGCCAAGTCAGAGAGTTCCTAGGAGCCCTTGGTTACTGCCAGTTGTGGATTCTTGGGTTTGCTAAATTAGCCCAGCCACTCTATGCCTCCATGGGAGGGAACCCAACAGAAGGGCTAATATGGACTGAAATAGAAGAACAAGCTCTTCAAAAATTAAAATTGGCCCTTACTACAGCTGCTGCTTTGGCTTTGCCAGACCTAACCAAGCCTTTCCACCCTATGTGGCCAAGATCCGAGGTATTGCCAAAGGGGTCATGACTCAGTACCTGGGCCCCTGGAAGAGACCTACAGCCTATCTCCCAAAGTGGTTAGATCCCACCGCTGCCGGCTGGCCAGACTGCTTGAGGACAATCACCGCTACTGCCCTGTTGGTTAAGGAGGCCACAACACTGACATTTGGACAACAGCTTCAGATTGTGGCTCCCCATGCAATAGGGGCCCTATTAAAGAGTTCCCCTAAGGGCTGGGTGTTTGGCTCAGTGGCTTAAGCACCTGTCCGGCAGGCGCGAGGTTGTGAGTTTGATCCCCAGTGCCGCAAAAAAATAAAAAAATAAAAATAAAAAAAATAAAGAGTCCTCCCAACTGATGGCTCTCAAATGCCAGAATTGTCCAGTACCAGGCACTCTTACTGGACCCAGGCTGAATTGAGTTCCTGTCCACCACGGCATTAAATCCTGCCACCCTCCTGCCTGATGACGACCCAGAGCTGCCCCTCCATGATTGCCGAGATGTTGTGGAGGCCACCTCCAGTCTGAGGACGAACCCAGCTGATGTCCCGATCGCCAGCCTGGGAGCCACTCTCTTCCTCGATGGCAGCAGCCACCTCCATGAAGGTGCTAGGGTGGCTGGAGCCGCCATAACTGCAGAAACTGAGGTAATATGGGTCCAAGCCTTAGGACAGGGAGCCTCAGCACACAAGGCAGAACTAGTGGCCCTAGCTCAGGCCCTCAGATGGGGAAAGGGTAAAATTATAAGTGTGTACACTGACAGTTGATATGCCTTTGCCACCATACACGTCCATGGGGCCACCTACCAAGAAAGAGGTCTTTCGACCACCGGGGAGAAAAATCAAAAATGCTTCAAAGGTCTTAGATCTCTTGGCTGCCACATGGCTTCCCCGAAAGGTAGCTGTCATGCATTGCAGGGAACATCAAAAGGATGACACTCCAGTGTCCCAAGAAATGCCCTGGCTGATAAGATCGCCAGGGAGGCTGCCCCACAGCCAGTGGGGCCTATCGAGATTTTCCCTGTACTCCCCCCACCAATTTTGGTCCGACCTAAGTACATGGACTCAGACTTGAAATCAACGAGAGCTTTACAAACAACCCTCATGTCAGAGGAATGCCACAAACTCCCCAGTGGGTGAATTCTTGTCCCTGAGGTATTGGGATGAGAACTGATTCAAGAAACACATAGGGCCACGCACCTGGCTGAAACAAAATTGGCCGAACTGTTTGGAGACCGTTGCTTTATCCCTAGGCTAACTCAATTAGCCAAGGAGATGAGCCAAGGATGTCCACAGTGTATTTTGCTAAACCCCAAGCGACTCCCATTGGATGAACGAACCCGCCATTGGGAGCACTTCCCAGGAGACCATTGGGAAACTGACTTTACTGAAATGGGACCAGGAAAAGGAGGATATAAATATCTCTTAGTGTTCACAGACACCTTTACTGGATGAGCTAAAGTTTTTGCCACACGGACTTAGTCTGCTGTTGTAGTAACAAAAAAGCTCCTATGTGAGATAGTGCCTCAATCCAGCCTGCCCATTACCATGGGGGGCAACAATGATCCAGCTTTTATACCCCAGATTACTCAAAATTTGGCTAAGGTTTTAGAAATCAATTGGAAATTGCATTGTGCCTACTGGCCTCAAAGCTCAGGCCAAGTAAAAAGGATGAACCAAACAATTAAGGAAACCATTTCCAAAATGGCTTTAGAGACCGGTGAAAACTAGGTGAGTCTTCTTCCTTTTGCCCTTTTGTGCATTCAGTGTACTTCATGTATACAAGGTGTCACCCCCTTTGAGGCCATATATGGCCGGCCTCCCCCTCTGGTTCCCAAGATACACGATGAAAGGATAGCTACATTGATAACGGGAAACTCATTAAGTCCCTACAGGCTCTCCAGCACTCCCTTCAAGCCACTCACCGCCTCTTCCAAAGTCACCAGGCCATCCCTGAGAGACCTGATGATCCTCCTGCGGCCCTTCCCGGATCTCAACTTTAGATAAAAAAGAGAGACTCCACCTCTTTAGGTACACATTGGAATGGACCTTTCACTGTGGTGCTGAGTACTCCCACTGCGGTAAAGGTCGCTGGAAAAAGTCACTGGATCCATCACTCCCACATCAAGCCGGCAGAGGACATCCTAGAGACAACATGGACACTTCAAACCACCGACGACCTGCTGAAGGTCAAATAACTGTAAATGGGTCATATTCCCCTGGGTTACGCCTGGAGGCCCCGCCTGGGGCTTGGCTTGCTTGTACTGATGCATTACTCCCTGTTTATTTTATCATCATGCTGTATCTGGTCCCCTTGAACTCTGTATATTGGGTCATATTTTTCCTCAGGTATATTACTACTCAGGAGAGGGAGGAAGACTACACATGGAACCCGCTAGCTCAATAAGAGTCAAGAGAGCCCCCATCCTTACACCAGCACTCTTGGGAATCCAGCTGGCAGGTTCCACAGTGCTAGGGACGTCTGCCCTTATTCTAACAGGTCAAAGTTATAGAGACCTTAGCGAACAGATAGATCAAGACCTGGCAACCTTTGAAAAGTCAGCTGACAAATAGAAAAATCCCTAGGATCACTAGCAGAGATGGTATTACAAAATAGAAGAGGTTTGGATTTACTCTTCCTTAAACAAGGAGGATTATGTTTAGCCTTGGGGGAAACTTGCTGTTTTTACACCAATCACTCAGGAGTGATTAGAGAAAGCTTAAACCAACTTAGAAAAAGGTTACAAGATAGAGAATAACAACAAAAACAGGGACAAAGCTGGTATGAGGGCTTATTCATCATACCCCCCCCCAGTTAACTACCTTGTTGTCGGCCTTAGCTGGACCTCTGGTGTTGTTGCTCCTGACCATTACAATAGGCCCATGTGTTATAAATTGTATCTTAAATTATGTCCAGAAGCCAATCCAATCTGTAAAGAGGCTGGTTCTAAGAGCTCAGTACATTCCCCTACAAGATGAGGAGAACAAAGATGAGGAAACAATGATTTGATTCCCCCAGAAAACCAGTGGGGAATGTGATGGTTCACATAGGAAATTCCATAAAGCTAACCTCCAGATCACCCCAGGGCGGGAAAGTGATTAAGAGGAAGCACAGTGAGGTCAGGTTGCCCCTGAAAGAACATACGTATGTTAAAAACAATGTATTTGCTAAACTAAGTTCTTTGTACTAGGTATAAAGTTTCAAGAAAAATTATCTTGATTCAGCCAAGAGTAATGGTGACTGTACTAGTCAGGATGTGGTTTTTTGCTTTAAATTCTGCTTGCTGTAAGGGGTCTGCACTGTTCTGCCATCTCTGTACATGGAGCAGGTATTTCAGCAGCCAGGCCCGGCTAATAAAGGCTCTTTTAAATTCACAATTGGCTGCTTGGTTTCCTATGCTGGTTTGGAACCCACAGCAGTAGAAAAGGTTTTAGGGGATAATATCACAGAATTTTTTAAAAATTAAGAAAGATATCAAACCACAGATCCAGAGAACCCTCCAAAGGATGAAATACATACACATATACACACATGATATTCTAACTGTTGGTAAACAGATAAAGAGAAAACTTTAAAGGCAGCCAAAGTTTTTTTTTTTGGAGTAACAATAATCAGCACATTGCATATTGTTATATTCACAGCAGTTGTTTAGGGTATAAGATATAGACGTGAAACATTGTCCAGATAATTATTAGCAAAAAACTTTCACCTCAATGAATCAAGAGAAACCAGCTATATGACTATCTTTTTTTTGTTATGATTGCTCTATTATTTTCAGATAAACATTTCGCATTAAAAATGAAATCTGAAGATGACCCTGTGAAAACTAGTTTTCACTCAAAATTCTTTTTCTTTAACTATCTTAACTAATTTTTTATACACATAGGTTTTCTTTCAGTTCATCACACAAGTGGAACAATGCAATGATTACATATGTGTGACTTATTTAGTTCACTAAGAAGTATATTTTCAATGCTCATCCATTTAAGAGTGAAAATGTCTAGTTTATCATTCTTTATACCAGAGTAGTATTCCATTACATTGAAATACCACATCTTTTTTGTCCATTCCTCAGCTGAGGGGCATTTAGGTTGTTCCCAAGATCTAGCTATTATGAACTGGTCAGCTATAAACAGAGGTGTACATATATCTGTGTGGTAGGACGTTTTTAAATCTTTTGGGAAGATACCCAGAAGGCGAATAGCTAGGTCAAATGGGACCTCCAATCCTAACTTTTTGAGGCATCTCTACACTGATTTCCACAGTGGTTGCACCGGCCTGCATTCCCACCAACAGTGGAGAAGGGTTCCTTTTTGTCCAGAGCCCCTCCAGCATTTGTTATTGGTTGACTTCTTTTTTTTTTTTTTTTTTTGCGGCACCGGGGATTCAACTCACAACCTCACGCTGCCAGGGCAGGCTCTTAAGGCACTGAGCCAAACTCCCGGCCCTGGTTTTTTTTAATACTAGCCATTCTTTCTGGGATGAGGTGGAATCTCAGTGTTACTTTCATTTGCATCTCTCGAATGACCACTGCTGTTGAACAATTTTTCACGTATTCATTTGCTGTTTGTACTTCTTCATCTGACAAGCATATATTCATCTCAGATGCCCATTTTTGCATTGGGACTTTAAATCTTTTTTTTTTTTTTTTTTTTTTTTTGTGGCACCGGAGATTGAACTCACAACCTCATGCCTGTCAGGCAGGCGCTTAAGCCACTGAGCCAAACTCCCGGCCCTAGTTTTTTGAGCAGGGTCGCACTATGCAGCTCAGGCCGGCCATGTGCTTACGTTGTAGCCCAAGCCAGCCTCGAACTCACAACGCTCCACCTACCTCCGCCTCCTGAGTGCTAGGATCAAAGGCATGCACCACCACACCTGGCTCTTGGGTCTTCAAATCTTAGAAGACTAATTTTTTAAAATTCTTTATACGTTCTGATAGTAATCCTTTATCTGAGGGACAGGTGGCGAACATTTTCTCCCAGATTGTGGTTGGTCTCTTCACACTGTTGGTGGTTTCTCTTGCTGTGCAAAAGCTTTTTAATAGGATGAGATCCCATTTGTTGATTCTTTGCCATAGTTCCTGTGCAGTCTGGCTTTTATTCATAAAGTCTTTGTCTACACCAATCTCTTTAAGTGTTTTACCTGCTCTGTCTTCCAGCAGATTTAATGTTTCTGTTTTAATGTTGAGATCTTTAATCCATTTAGATTTTAACTTAGTACATGGTAAAAGATATGGGTCCACTCTTAATCTTCGGCATGTGGAAAGCTAGTTTTCCAACAAGATTTATTAAAAAGGCTATCTTTCTTCCAGTGAATGTGTTTGGCACCTTGGTCAAAGATAAGGTACCTTAGTGCAGCCAAAGTTTTTTTTTTTTTAAAGATATATCCTGCACAGAGAAATTAACAGGCTCTAGTCACAAATTATGCAATCCAGAAGACAACAGAATGGCAAGTGGCCATGCAAAGGAAAGCATCTCAAGTTTTCATTCTCATAGTTCACCCTTATTATGGTTTGTGTTTCAGTGCCCCCCGCCCCAAGCCTCATGTGGTCATAGATGGAGCTTTTCAGTGGTGGCTGGATCTAGAGTGTGTGATGCTGGGAGACTGATTCATGGTTTGAGGCTCAGATCAAGGGTGTGCCACCCAGGGTGTGAGTGCCGCCCACCCTAAGGACAGCCTGGATAGAACATAAGGCACAGAAAGAGGGTGCCCACTGTCACTACTTGCCACTTGCTGCCTTCTTCCTGCCATGACCTTTTCTCCTCTGCCATGTCACCTGCCTGGACTGAAACCTCTACCAACTGTGAGCCAAATTAATTTTTCCTCCTTTAACTCTGGGCGTCAGGAATTTTGTCTCAGCAATGAGAAAAGTAACTAGCACAATCTTTGAGATTCATCTTTCCTTGGGGATTATCCACTAAACATTATTTTCCTCTTGTAACAGAAGTGAATGGCCTCTTTGATGACATTGTCAAAGAACTACTCTAGAAACCTAGGATACAAACCAAGAAAAGAAAAGGATAGTCTTCTACTAATTTTATGAAGGTGGTTATGAGACACATACGATACTTTTCCTTGAACTTCCTGACTCGCAGGGGAAAGCGGCCTCACTTTTATCAGCAGTGCAGCTCATCTCCATGGCCGTCAGCTTTCTGGGTGACTTTCTGAGTTCACAGGCCCCAGGTTAAGGTGTCAGCTCTAGACTTTTTTCATTATAGGAACAAACAATGGCCATTTTATTGGATAAGGAATTTAATGCTGTATGGGCATACCAGTTTACCAAAGACTAGGGGCTGTTTTTCTATGGCAAATAAAGGGGTATTTTCATGGAGATGTTGAGGTTCGGAAGTATGCCAGCCTTCCACCATGCTGCAGGTGTACAGGCCCACGTGCAAGGGGTCTCCATGGTCATCGCTTGTGGTCGTTCGGATCAGCACTCTCCATTCCTTTTCCCCTCTTGGTACTGAAATTATTCGTCCAAAGCTTTTGCCATAGATCTTTGCAGTACCTGTCACTCAAGTAGAAAGAATATATTTCTTTCACCTCACTAATGTTAGCCTTGTTTTAAAAACGTAATGTGGGCAAAAGTGACAGTGTGTCAGTTGTTTGGGGGTAGAGTAAAAAGGTCATCGTGTTTCCCTTTAATATTCTTGCATTGCCTTGACTCACTAAAAAAGGAACATGCCCCAGAGAGTTCATGCCCTGTCAGCCTGACACTAGAGCTAAGATCTACGGAACTGATGGAAAGCCAGCCATCAGCAGAGGTTCTAACCTGGCCTTGCTATCTCCCCCAGATTTGTGAATCCCCACCCATTCATGAGAAAAATAAATGATCGCCTTTATAGGTCATGAAAAAAATTCAAGATATTTTATAATTTAAAAATTCTATCTAGTTTTTAGTCTAAGGGCAGATGTCTTCCTATTGGGAAAAAAGATAGGCAGCGTTCTTGAAACAGTTTGTGTCTGAGTCCCGAAAAGCACGGCCCAGAAAGAGTGCGCACTTTCCCCTCTCAGTCCCAGCCCTCCCTTCACACTTCCGCACCCCGTCTCAAGACAAGGGTCTTCAGGGTGACTGACATCACCTGGCTCTACTTCCCACTAGGGAACCCCATTCCTAACCCCAGGAATGTTACACTTTGCTGTGTCCAGAGCAGCTCTTGTATTTCCTGGGGTGAGGATGGTGGAGATGGAGAAATGGATGCAAGAGTCAGAATGTAGAAAGCTGAGGTCAGGTGGAGCCCAACCCCCGCGCCACCTGTTTTTGTACACTTGGGAGGCTGAGGTCAGTTGAAACCCCTCTGCCTAGCAACTTGTTTGCCTGGCTCTCCTCAGTCGCCCTCTCGGAGCTGGAACAGCTTGCTTAGGTGGCCCATCTCAGGTACTCCATGTTCTTGGGGCTGGCCCTGCTTTAGCCCCACACGTGTGGCTGATCTCAGGCTTTAGCTGCTCCCCACCATAATTCCCGCAGGACAAGAACACCGGAACATTACAGGGCCACGATGGCGAACATTTTAGAGACTGTGTGCCCCGCTGAGACCCAAAACCCACTTACGTATCGCAAAGTGCCAACACTGCAGTTAAGCCTGAATACTGTGGTTTTAGTTTAGAAAAACAACTCATACATTAACACTTTCTGTCTTAAAAAGAAAAAACAGTAACAGAGCTTTCGAGAATACAAACAGCTTTAGACCAAAAGGTAAAAGTGCATTTGGCGTGCTTTTGCACAATTAGTGTGACCTTTTCTGTCATACGTATGACGATAATTTGTCAAACCTTGGCTCACACTCGTTAGTCTGAGAGCAGCACGTGCAGCAGCAGCTCACCTGATGCAGACCCCGGTGGTGCTGCTCCTTCCCGAGTGTGCGCACTTGGCTCCCATCCTGCAGAAGGGGCTGTGCACCCACACGGCGTCACGCCGCAGGTCCGCCCCCACCGTTACAGGCGATCTTCCAGGAACAAACCGAAGCGACTATTACAGAGAGGAGAATAACTTACTGCCAGAGGAACAAGAAATTAAACTCCTGCTACTGACACATGATTTTAGTGGTGTAATTTATTTTGGGGACAGTTTTACATTATAATCATATTAAATACCATGGTGGAAAAAACTTGTGTTACGTCGAAGTGCTCACAGTCTACATTCCCTTATAAAATCCTCAAGCATATACCACCCCCCAGAAAAACCCCCTAGGTCTACACGTGTTTTAAAATAGAAGATATTTTGAATTTTGAAGAAGTATATGCAAAAAACATTTTTAAAAGTTTTACTTCACTTTTTTTTTTTGGTACCAAGGATTGAACTCACAACCTCGTGCTTGCCAGGCAGACAACTTGTGCTGCTGAGCTATAACCCTGGCCCTATTTTTCTTTTAAAAGCAACTTTAGCCAGGTGTGGTGTTGCATACCTGTTATCCCAGCACTGGGGAGACTGAGGCAGGAGGATGACCATGTGTTCAAGGCCAGCCTACAATACATTGCAAGAATGTCTCAAAAAACTAAAACAAACAAAAAATAAGAAGCAACTTTAGTTCCTCATATAAACCATGTTCATGGAGAACTTAGTGCTTCTAAAAAAGCAACTTTAATGTGTCAAAATTTATATACAATAAAATGAACCCAAATTAATTTTCCTAATGAGCTGCCACCACCATAGTTGAGGTTGAGACCATTTCCACAAACCCAGGGTAGTGGGACACAGTAGTCCCAACTGCCAGGAAGAAAGGGCCAGGAGGACCACTGGAGCCCTGTATTCTGAGATCAGCTGCAATAATACAGCAAGAAGAAAAGAGAAGGGAAGAGAGGGGAGGAGAAAAGAGGAGAAGGGAAGGGAGAGAAGGGGAGGGGAGGGGACAAAACAGAAAAACCCAAAACCGAAATTCCAATCAAAACAACAAAAACAAATTCCCATCAAATTAGAAAGTTCCTTGAAATTCCTATGGTTATAATTAGATTCCATAAACACATCTATATTTCCGATGTGGATACTGAAATCAAATGGAATACATAAGCCAGGCGTGGTGGTGCACGCCTTTAATCCCAGCACTCAGGAGGCTGAGGTAGGCGGAGTGTTGTGAGTTCGAGGCCAGCTTGGGCTACAATGCAAGCGCAAGGCCAGCCTAAGCTACATAGTGCAACCCTGCCTCAAAAAACTAGGGGTGGGAGTTTGGCTCAGTGGCTTAAGCGCCTGTCTGGCAGGTGCAAAGCTGTGAGTTTGAACCCCAGTGCTGAAGAAAAAAAGAAGGAAAGAAAGAAAGAAAGAAAGAAAGAAAGAAAGAAAGAAAGAAATCAAATGGAATACATAAAGAATGTTAATGCTTTGTGTCATATTGGGCTAGATTTGCCTACTAAGTGAGCTGATCATAAACCTCCAGGAAACTTTGGGTTTTCAAAACTTTTTGGATTTTGAAATTGTTGATAAGGGATTTGGGGTCTGTTGTAAAAAATTTGTATGATGATGAAAAAGAAGTAAAGGTGAAAATTATTCTTGCATACATCTGATGGCTGCTTGTATTGAGAAATCGTGGACTTTCAGTAAATGAATTTATGAACAAAGGAACTTTGGAATAATTTTTGGAAACTAACCTACTAAAGACAATTTTGCTAACTAGTGTATGCTTTGTACCTGCAAAATACAGGGCACACAATAGGTGCCCAGTAATATATTTTGGTTTGCTTTGTAATAATTCTAATTCTTACTGTCTCCCTACTCCCGTTTTTAAAACAAACGGGTCAGTTCCACAGCAGTACCAGCTAACGGGAGTTGCTTGAGAGCCCCCAGGCCAGGTAGTAGGGAACAGGCCTGCCGCTGTGGGAGGTCCCGGTGGGCATGGGTGCTAGGCTGCATTCACACTTATTCCCAATGTTATACACAGTACTCAGAATTTAGAGGTGATCAACAAATACTCGCTGAATATTTTTAGTTTTTAGTTTATTTGTGAAAGGTATCACGCAAAAGTAAAACAAAGATTCTCTCTCTCTCTCTTGCTTTCTCTCTCTCTCTTTTATTTTTTTTGGTACCAGGAATCAAACTCAGGACCTCGTGCTTGCCAGGCAGGGGCTGCACCTCTGAGGTAAATCGCCAGCCTCAAAGATTCTCTTATGACATACAGTACGGATGTCTGAGTATCAGGAACTCTTACCTAAAATGCTGTTTGAAAGAAAAAAGGTTTCAAATGTAGCTTCGATTTTTAATAGTTGTCAACCACTGAGTGCTTACTGTATCATACACCACACACTGTTCATACATATTACCTTGCTAATGGTCTTAGTTACTTTTCACTCGTTGCTGGGACAAAACACCTGACACCCAAAATTAGGGAAGGAAAGGTTTATTTAGCTTACAGTTTTTGGAGGTTTCAGTCCATAATCAGCTGGCTCCAAGGTAGGGTGGCATGGCACAGGGGCAACACTTTAAGGCAGCAGCAGAGCAAAAGCAGCCAGAGTAAAAAGGGAGCCAGGGCAAGCCTCTTCTCCTCCCTTATACTGTACACAGGACACCCCTTGCCAGGATGGTTGTAGCATTCACAAATCTCCTTGCCTTCCTTTGCACAGGATGAGGATGTTTACACAGTAAGACCCTTGGCTCCCTGCTGAGTCTCTCAGTTAAACTTCTAAACTTCTCAAGTTGACACAATGTATCAACCATGGCACTAATTGTCACAACAGCCTCCTGACATAGGTACTAGTCCCAATTTATGGATGAGGGCATCAAAGGAGAGCAACTTCCCTAAATTCTTATAGCTATCAATTTGCAGGGGCAGGATTTGGACCAGGGCAGTTTGACTCCAAAGGCCAAACCAAACTAAATTCTTATGATTGCTTTTAATTACAACTAGTTAGTCTCTTTTATACTTTTTTTTTTCAGTTCTGGGGACTTGCCACATCCTGTGCAGATCTCAAAGTTCTAGAGTGGGGTGGTGGTGGTGGTCCCACCCAGCAGATGGAGAAATAAAAGTAAGAGATTCAGATCGCAGATCAGGGAGAGCAAGGAAGGAAACAAAGCCCAGCTGTGAGCCGGCAGGCGTGCGGGCTGGGGAGAGGAGAGCACCCGCTCCTGTGAGCAGCCAGCTGATTCGGAGGTACTGTATTGTTCGATTGACTTTGCAAGCCTAAAGCCAAACCACTATTTAGAGGACAACAATATGCAATATAGTAACTGTGGTGGATTTCCTGTTTGGATTCATTTTATTGCTGTTTTATTCCCTTTAAAATTAAAGAGGGAAAAAAAGGACTTAGTGGGCTACAAAATGTACAATAGGTATTGTGAAGGTGAAAGGGGAGGAAATGTCTAAAAAGGGAAGGTGGTAGCCATTGTTAATTTCCTATTACCTTCTTTTGAAGTCCTGTGTCCTTTCATTGTTTTGTTTTGTTAGATTCCATTATGTCTGATGGTATGGGAAGCTATTTCAAAGATAACAAGATATAGTACAATAACCATAGTTGATCACCTATTGTCTTGTTTTGAAGATTTGTATCACTTCCATTGTTTTGTTTCAGCTGGTTTCATTCTGTTCTGTTTTACTTGATTTTATTATGTCTTATGGTATGGATAGCTATTTTAAAGATAACATGAGACATTATGGTAGTCATTGTTGATTTTCTATTATCTTCTTTTGAAGTCCTGTATTGCTCTCATTGTTTTGTTTTGATTGGCTTTACTCTGTTTCATTTTGTTTTGTTTTGTTCTCTTTAAAATAAAATTTAAAAAATAAAATAAAATTCGGAAGAAATAAGGAAAAAAAAGAAATAAAGATAAGAGATAATACACAGAAAGCTGAGGTCAGCTGGAGCCCTCCCTCCAGATGGGAGGAAAGGAACTGCTCAACCACTGCAATGCATTTATTTACACATTTATAAAGTTGATGTCAGGTGAAACTTCTTTGCCTATCAACTAGCTCACCTCTCACAGCCTGTATTCTGACACCTGTTTGTCTGGTGGGCTCCATGCCCTCAGGGCATTCCTTGGGTGCACCATGCTCTTGGCTTGACCACTACCTCAGTGGCCCCTGACATCTCCCCCTTTTCTGTTTTTGTAGCTGCAATCAATGGGTATTCAGTTGAATTTGGAGGAGCTGTGTTGGGAGGACTCTGCAGACAACTTTTCTTCATGTGGCTGTACTTTTCTGTTGAATATTCAAGATCAGTTTAAAGTGAGACCTATATTAATTAACTTTTTGCTATCTATCAAAGTCAGTTAAGTCTCCTCAGGACTCAACTTGCATAGCACCTCTTAGCTGTTCAGTCAGTGGCAGCCGAATGGATGAGTCACAGCCATTGCTTAACTAAGTTGCTTTCTGTGAAAGCTTGGGAGGCTTTTTTCTCTTCTGATGACTTTCCTCAGGCACACTATACATCATTGATCACTTTCTTCTGTGGTCCCACAATCCCCTTGGTCAGAAGACCAGGGACTTACCAAGTTACAGGATGTCTTAGCTTAGGTTCTTTTATATCCTGGTTCTTACTGACCTCAAAGGGCTGGGGCCAAAATATTGATGATCCTCTTAGCCTCTCTATCTTTACAGTTTTTTCGTCTCCAACCCTCAGTTGTTGAACATCCAGAAGAAAAGGTTAATGACATTACATTGTAATGAGATCAGTGAGCTTAATATTATATAAAATAAACCATTATTTTCTACCAACCATGGATGTCCTAGTATCTAAATCCCTACAGAATATTAATAGATAAAAGTTACATATTTTACACCTCATGCCCAAAAAGCTGAACAGCACATGTCCGCCCATGTGGTCAGTCCTGCAACAGCATCATGAAAGGGAGTAATGGTTTTATGTGGAGCATGTAGCATGTGTAGCCATTATAAAGGGCTATGAGACTGCCAAAAGACCCCAGTGGGCATGTCATGAATTGGAAAAATAATTAAAAACATTGGCAAAGATGGGTCAACTCTTGAGAGCTGAGCATTAGAGAAAGCCAGATTAACTTTGTCCAGTTTTAGCCTCTGATCTAAGTGCTCTTAGAGAGGTGGGGCTGGATCCCCCTTGAGAATGTCAAAGAGAGTGGTTAAATCATGAGTTGTTAGCTTAAGAGCTGGGTGGAGCCAATTAATATTACCAAGTAGAGTCTGAAATTGTTCAGGTTACAAGATGAGTAACCTGGATATGAACTGTTTGGGGCACGATATGTCCCTGTTGGATAAGGTGACACAAATATGAAAAAGGTGCCATGATTTGAACCTTTACAAAGACTACCCCAGGCCTGCATCAGGAAGGGCATCATCTAATTGAATAAGTACTTGGTGCAAGGTGGATGAGGATTCATGTGCTAGAAGAATATCATCCGTGTAATGGATAAGATCAGCAGATGGATGGGCCTGACAGACTGGCAAAATGGCGCAGCCACAAACTCTTGGCATAGGGTTGAACCAGTTGCCATTCCTTGAGGCAGACAATACCACTGAAAGTAACACATAGGGGCCTGATGATTAATAGAGGGTAAACCAAAGGCAAAACGTTGTTTTTATCTTGAGGATGGAGAGGGATAGTAAAAATGTAGTCTTTTAAATCAGTCACCATGAGGGAAAAGTGTAAAGGGATAGCTACAGGACTGGGCAACCCTGGTTGAAGTGCCTGCATAGGTTCCTGCAATAATCTCCATCTTCTTGACTTTTTTATTACAAAAACTGGGGTATTCCAAGGGCTATTGGAGGATTCTAGGTGCTGTGCTGTCATCTGTTCACTAACCATTGCCATAAGTTTCACCTGCGTGAGGGGCCATTGATCAACCCAAGTAGGGTTACCAGATATCTAAGTGATCTTGGACACTGCCCATGGGGTCAGAGAAGAGATAAGGCCCCTTCTGAAAATGTGAGGACAAGTATTCTATGCTGAAATGGTCCATTCTAGGACCTATTGGAAGGGGTTTTCTCCTTCCCCGATTATATTTCCCAAGCCCTTCAGTGGGGAGAAAGCCTCACTGTAATGTCTGATGAGTCATCAAGGAGTTTGAACTTACCGAAAACGCCCCCATATCCTGTAATACGTCGTGACCCCACAGACTGTCCAGTATATGGGGGACGACATAGGTGAGAAATGTTCAGGGTGTCCTTCTGCATCCCTCCAGGTTAGCACTTAGCACTTTCACTAGAGTGAGAAACACTGCCCGCCCCCTGTGGATCTGTAGTTGCTACATCCAGAGGCCGTGCTGTGGGCCAGTGATGTTGGGCAATAACAGAAACATCCACACCCGTGTCTAAAAGCCCCTTGAAATGTTTTCCTTCAATAATCAATTGCATCTTGGGATGATCTTGTTTAATCTGTTGAACCCAATACATATCAGAGAACCCAAAACACTTGGATCCCCTTTCTTTACTTATAGATTTCCCAATTTTTGTTAAAATGACCAATTAAGTAATTTGAGAATCTGGCGTGACTTGAACAGTGTTTTGAAGAGATTGAACCATAACCTTGATTTCCCCTGTGCAGTCAGTGTC
>RJWM01027034.1:0-27494 GCA_004363535.1 Dasyprocta punctata | reverse complement strand
TCCTCAGATGCCCTGGGCTCTGAAGCAATCTACAGTGGCTCCCCACACCCCATCCTGTCAAATGTTGGGAGAATGTCACTTCTTGTGAGTGGCCCATCAGGCGGATCCTTGCACACCAAGTCCACAACTGTAAAGGGAACAGCATAATACCACTAACCCCATTGCCACCACAATGCAGCTTCTGGACACCCAGCACAAGGTGGATCTCAAGGATTCCCAACATTAGGTGAGCGGGTTCTGCTGCAGGACCTGGATGGCAGACACTTCTGAATCCACTTCATGCATCTGGTGGTCAGGGATATAAATGCAATATTCTACATGCAAGAATATAGTGAATTGGTAACTAGTGGTCAACTTAAACACCAGCTGAACTGAATCAGCGTGGTGCTGAGCATGGATGGCCCACCTGAGGACTGTTGCCAGCATAAAAAGGAGACTTGGAGAGAACAAGTAGCACTGTGGATTCTCTTAAGTACTGTTATTGTTTGGAGCCATTGGTTCTCCTGGAGGAGTATGTCATACTAGATCCCCTAATATGAACTCAGCTGCTATCATCGGAGGAGCTTAGGACCTTCTTGAGAATGGCTGTGGTTCACTTTGGGGGAGCTCTGGTTCTACTTTGAGCATTGCTTCCTGGCTCCAGAGGGGAAGATATGTGCTGTCATGCTGGCTTCCCTGATATGAATTTGACCGTTCTCATCATCGGAGGAGCTTGGGACCTCATTGTAGCTAAGGATGGCTGTGGTACTTTTCAGAGGAGCTCTGGTCCTCATTTTGAGCATCACTTCTTGGCTCCCCTGCAGAACCCTCAACCTACTGGCACAGATCCTTCACCCCACTGGCATAGACTTTCTATCTTCCACTTCTGACCTTTGGGCCTTTCTAGCACAGATCTGTGAAATAGACTTGCATGAGTCGTTGTTGTGGGCTCTAGGTTTTCAGCTGAATTCATGAAGGTTATTGCCATGGGATCCAAGCCCTCAGCTGGATTTTCTAGGTTTTTAGTGTTGTGGACAGATTTTCTACACTTTCTTTGTATCTGACTCCTTGGATGACCATTATAAATAATACTATAAACTATGTGTCCTATGTGTAATTGTTCTCCTTGCAACCCCTGACTATAACAAAGAGGGTATAAGTAACTTGTGCTGCGGTCAGCAAATCAATGGCCATGCATTTTTTAGGAGTCCATTGTACCTCTCAATCATACCAGCAGCCTGTGGCTGGTAGGGCACATAGAAGTGCCATCTGACATTATTGTTTTTGACCTATTGTTGTACCTGGGCCCCTGTGAATGGGTTCCTGGGTCAGATGCTATCCTTAGTGGCATTCCATATGCAGCAGTCAACTGTTGCAGTGTCTTAATGGTATGGGCTTGGTCAGCAAAATGAACAGGGTAGACAAAGCCTGCACCTGTGGCTGTATCCACAGCAGTCAGAGCATATCTATGTCCCTGCAAGAGGGCCAGGGGCCCAATAAAATCCACCTGCCATTGTTGTAGAGGGTGGGGTGCTCATGATATTATGCCAAGCAGTGTAGACACCTTTCTCCTCCAGGGGGCCAAATGTGCCTTTGACTCATGGGAAGTCAAATCCAGGTGCCATCACTGTGCTATAGCTTGCATGGTGCGGGGTCTTATGGGTCCTAGTTTCTTATGGTGCCAAGGCGCCACAGCAGACGGTATTCTGTAAAGAGCGGCTACCTTTGTGAAGACATCTGCTAAGTCATACCCTGGTGAGAGGAGGAGCTTATGTCCTGAAACATGATATACTACATGGCTAGTTGTCTGGCTACTCTCCCATGAGTCTTGCCATAGGTCAGTGCCCCACAAGGGCTGAAGCCCTATCTGCCAAGCCTGGGTCACCCAAGACAGTTATCAAAGTGTCAGCCCCCTAAATACGGCCCAACTGTCTGTGCAAACATGTAGGGAGCCTTCTTCATGCAGCCACAGTGCCCCGCAATGCTGCCCAGTGGCTCAATCTGCCTGTTCCAGTTTCAAACCAGAGGATTTCCATGCTGGGTTGGACAGTGACGGCCATCCATTGCAGGGCTGTGCCATGGCTGGACCCATCGGTATACCAGGTGTCAGCTGGACGTCTCTATTTCCCTTCTGAATAGAGGTTGGGTGTGATAACCTGTAGTTCATCATCCAGTACAGTTTCCTGTGCTGTATACATCACTGGTCTCAAAACTCTTGCCAATTTGGCTGCCAACAAGCTATGTGAAAAGGAGGCTTGCTGCTATATGTCCGCCAGTGCGTGAGGGTGGGGGCCTGGGCCCCTCGACTCCTGGGACGGGATGTCCACGTACAGACCTAGCCCCCACTGGGATTTATTCTATAGTTTCTGTCCGCTGCCCTGTGATCACTTCATATGCATGCAGAACAGCATATACTGCTGCTAACTATTTCTCAATCAGGGAATACTGGCTTTCGGCTCCATTCCACAGCTGTGACCAGAATCCAACAGGATGCTTCCACTTTCCTTGATTTTGCCATAGGTCCCAGCCAAATCCATCATCATCTGCACTTACTAGTATGGTAAATGGCAGTGTAGGATCAGAGGGCTTGTACCTGTGTGACTGCCCTCTTCAAGTCCTGAAAAGCAGCGTCTGCTGCATCTGTCCAGTCCCATGTTGCACCCTTTCGGGTCATCTGGCATAAAAGGAGGAGCAGGGTAGCTAGGTGCAATATGAATGTCCACCAAAAACCCAATAAGCCCATGCATATGCCTACAACTGGCATACTATCATGGGCCCTGGGTATGTCTGGATTTTATCGATGATGGCATTGGGTGTGGAGGGCCACCTGGATGACTCTTCTTGAAAGAAGAGCAATTATCTCCATTTTGGCTAAAGCTGGCCCTATTTCTTTGTATTGATATATACAGAGCTGGCTAGGATTTTTCATTATCCCTTCAATTGGCTTTAGCAACGTAAATCAGTCTGGCCAAGGTGCTGATGTGTATCTTTTGAAGCAAGGTGACAGTCAGTGTTTCCTTACCCTGTATCTCCCAAAAAACATGTGTGAGCCAGTCAGGAAGGAAAGCCAAGTTCTATGCTGTCAGCTGAGATGAGCCTCAAGATAAAAGGCTATGACTTCCCAGGGCATAAAAGATTACACATCAGAACTAAAGCACTGGCCCCAAAACATTAGATACTACCTTGAACAGTGTTATGAAGGTTACTCCTGCATATCCTTCTCTCTGCATGTCACAGAGGTGATTTCAGGCCTCCTACCTAGCCCAGATCACAGTACTCACATATTTCCTGTCATTCTCACAGTCATTCATCCTTAAGCCACTCCCTTCTTCTTGAATTAATAAAATCTGGGTTCAAGGCCTTTGTTCCTATGAACCATCATCCTGGCTGGACTTAGGACCCCCTTGGCTCCCCATAACTATAAATATGTCTTAGTGTCTTTTTTCTTGCGTTGGGCTGCACTAGACAAGATCGGGCACGTTCAGGGTGGTATGGCCATAGACTTGGGCTGCACTAGAAGTGGTAGATTTGAATTAACTCACTAAAATTCCAATCAATTTACTTTGGGATTACAAATACAAATTTCTCAGACTGTGATGAGGACCAGGAGTTGCTCTCTGTATTTGCCACCCAAAATGAAATCGAGAATTCCTTTTGTCTTACCTGACCAGATAACACCCAAGAATTTGACAGACAGACCAGGTCCCTGGACCTTGTCTTTGTTGACAGCCCAACCCCAGGCCAGCAAAGCTTCCTTCAGACTGTGCATGGCAGCTTCCAAATCTGTAAGGCAATCAATCTGAGGTTAACATAATATCATCAGTATAACAGCAGTGACAAAGAGTGATCCAGGTGGCCAAGTCCTGGGTCACTAGGCCATGACACAAAGTTGCGCTATGCAAACATCCTTGTGGCAACACCTGGAAGGTCCACTATCTGCCCTCCCAGGCGAAGGCAGATTGGTTCTATCAGGCATGACAGCAGTGGAGAAGAAGGCACTGACCAAATCCATAACATAATGGTATCGACCCAGAAGGGCGAGATGATGCATCAAGTCTACAATGTTGGGCACCACTGCATGCAATGGAGAAATCACTTTTTTCAGTTCCTGGTAATCCATAGTCATTCACCATATCCCATCCAGCTTCCATATGGGCTATACTGGGGAGTCAAAAGGGCTATGTGCAGGGTGTATCAACTCCACCTCTTCCAATTTCAAAATGGTTTGCCCGGCTCGGCCCCCAGGGAGGCAATACTGCTTCATGCACACAACCCTTGTAACCTGCAGGAGAGCCAGTGGTGTGTGTGTGGATGTCCTCCAGCTATGGTTTTTACCATGTGGATTTGCAAATGGAATTCTCCGTGCATGGTGTTGAGCTCTCAATATTCAGTATGTCCACCCCTAGTATGTATTCAGCAACCAGGGAAACACAGACATCATCAGGGCCCAGAGCCGATCCCCTGACACCCAATGTCACCTGGGTATGTAGTGACCTCTGTATCCTTCTATGCATGCAGCGCATCCTGTCAAACAGTCTGGGTTGCCATATATTAGCTTTGACTTGGCTCTAGCATCCACCAACGCTAGTACATGCTGTATGTTCTCTGGGGAGACTAGTAAATAGCTCCAATGTGGCCTCTGGCCTTCTGGGGTCCCCATTAACTGGGTACCTTAGCCTGCTTTCTGATCTGGATAAAAGGAAGCCAGCATCACGTCTTCCTGCTTCACCAGGGCTCCCTTTACCTTCAGGTCCATCAGCCTATGGTATTGCTGCTCAGGGTGCAACTGCCGCCACAGAGCCAGCAACGTGTCCAGGGGCTGCCCATCTAGCTTACCTGTGATTAAGACAGCAGCCAACAAGTCTGTTCGAATTGGATGCTGAATGACCTTCAGTGACCCCATAGCCATCCATGGATGTTGGCCCTGCTTGACCAGGGGCCACCTGCTTTTTCTCTTTTGCTGGTACATTTTTTACTGGTCTCGCCTTACCTTGACACTTTACTTCCACATCCCTCAGCTGAGCTAAGGCATCCACAGTATGATGGATTGGGTGATCTGTGAAGGGGGCTAGGAGAGCTAGTGACACAAACATGCCAGCTAGCCCGCTCACCAAGATCAAGTCCTTCAAAAATGCTGCAAGCAGCTCCTCATCAGGCCTACAGTACTGCATGGTGACCACCATTTGTCAAATGCCCATTTCTCATAGCACAGATATTAAGGCTAGGTAGGTTGTCCATTTCATGACTTGTTCCAGCAAGCTGCCTGGATTCTCCCAAACCAGGTGGGCAGCTGACATTAACCAGTGTGTCAAAGTCTGGTTACCTGCTTGCGGTGCTGTCCTTGGCACATCTTGTAGAACCCATCACAGAGAGTGGGTGCTAGTTATGCTGGCTATTTGGGACTTCTGCATGCTATCAGCCCTGGCATTCCAAAGCTGTGGCAGCCATGCAGGCACTGTTTCACCCACTTTTTGTTTCAGTTGTTTTGTCAGCGCCCTTAACTCCATGGCCCTGTAGGTCATGTACACTGTGTAACAGATAGAGGTGGGCGGTTCTGCCAGTCCCCCTCCTTGGGCTAGGGGCTCCTCCATCTCCACCTTCTGGCAAATGGCTGACTTCCTCGCTAGCAAACCCAGGAGGACTCTCACTTTGGGAGGAGGCGATACTTACTGTGCCCTGCAGCATGACCTGCATGGCAACCAGCTGTTGTTCCGAATCCTTCTCAGTTCATTGCAGCTGGCCTACTTGCTGGAGATCTTCCAGTTCATTGGAAAAGGGTGAAAAACAGCCAAACCACCCATCCCGCTGTCTCACTGTGGATGGGGAGGGATTTGTATGCCTGTCAGTTCCAAAGCCTTCAACAGGTCCTTGGTTGTCAGAGGACCACTTTCCAGGCCTCAGGAACCTTCCAATCTGCTGAAAAGGTGACTACAGTTAACTAGTGCAAGGCCAGGGGAAGCAGTCAGCAATGCCCTGGGGCTCGTCCTCTTTGTCAGGTGCTATTTCCACAGACTCCAGGGGACACTCACCTCATCTTTCGGACTGCGACACTTGTCAGGGTCAGGGGGGCTAGAGGGGCGTTTTCTTGGATGAGGTCCCCAGAATAAGAAAGCACGCAGAGCCAACATCAGCAACAACAGCCCGTATTGCAAGCAAATATCTTTATTGTTCAGCCCGTATATACTCGCGGTTATCAAGGTTTACATTCTTGTGTACTGGCATAGCCGTGTAGCGCATGTGCGCTTGTCTATGCTAAATCATGCTTGTATGTGTACCTCGTTGTGCGGCTGTGGCTGTGCTAGACAGCAGGGTCATGTCCTTACACATCCTCAGATGCCATGGGCTTCAAAGCAATCAGAAGTGGCTCCCCACAACTGGATTCTGACAGTGAAGGGGAGAATTCTGTTATGAGGGAAGTCACCGGCGTGCACACATTGGAGGTCCTCCAGCGGGCCAACCACTCATTCTTCAACTCTCCTTTATTTCCGTAATCCTTTGCCACTTTCAGTCCTGTCTGGCAGTTAGATCCTACATGACTTACTGACCCGAGTTTACTTGAGAACTCTGAGCTTAGTTACAGTAATCCTCTCAATGATAAACGGTCTCCTGCTCTGGTCCCATGTGTGCTTTCAAACCTCCCTTTAGAACATCCTTGGAAAAGGGTCAACTGTGGAGGCACATGTCTGCAATGGCAGCACTCAGGAGGCTGAGGCAGGAAGATCTGAAAAATGGAGGTCAGCACAGACTATGAGACCATCTCTTAAAAAACCAAACCAGCCAAATGAAAAATCACCTCTGAGGAAGCAGGGGGCTGGACTGAGGCAGATAATTCTTGAGTCCCTATCACTCACGGGGCCTGCTTCAGGAAACGGTAACCTAAGCCTCTGTGCAGAAAGACCCATGTGCAGTCCCCATCTTGAAATTATTAATACTGTTTTAAAATAAGAGCCCTGCAAATTAGATAGGTGGTCCTCACCCAGCCTAAATACACTCATCCCACCATTACTTTAAAAAAAACTTTGGCTTTTAATGGGAGGATTTCACTGTCTTTTTGTTCCTGGTTTTAGCTTCTTGAACATGGTTCCCGTGGTTTTGGTCAATTTTATATGCATCTGAGGGAAGGCACAAAGCCTTCCTCTTCGTCTCAACCTTCTATAACTCTGCACCCTGTATACCCTGCACTTGGAAGAAGACTCTACCCATACTGGGTTTTAAAAAATGTTTCTTTCTTTTCATTCTCATTGAGATTGTTCACAATTTACACTGGAGTTTGTTTTTCTAATTTTTTGGTTTGTTTTGTGAGACAGAGTCTTGCTGTATACCCCAGGTTAGTTTCAAATTTCCCATCCTCCTGCCTCATTCTCCTGATAACCGGGATTATAGTGTGTGCCACTCCAGTCAGGGCTGTAATTTTTCATCCATCCATTCATTCATTCACTCTGGGGAATTAATCCAGGGCCTTTGCACTGAGCTACATCGTGAACCTTTTTTTATTTTTATTTTTTTATTTCAAGTCATGGTCTCACTAAGTCAGTAAAGTATCCAGACTGGGATTGAATTTGTGATCCTCTTGCTTTCCAATCCCATTTTGCTGGAATTATTAGGCATGTACTACCACACCCAGCTTCTAATTTTCTTAAATGCTTTGGAGCGTTAAATCATAGGATCTGTTTTGTTTCTTTTCCTGAGTTTTTCCAATCTTTTTGCCAAAGAATTTCTTCATATCTAACCCATTAAGAACCCAAAAGCAGGACCAGGGATATAGCTCAATGGCACAGGACCTGCCTGGCAAGTGCAAGGCTGTGAATTTGATTCCTGGTACCAAAAAGGAAAAAAAAAAATACAACTTCCCCTGATTTTCCTTTCATCTGAGGGTACCTGCCCTAGTTGCTTTGTGGTTTTTTTTTTTTCATAAACTTACTTAACTGTACCTTGTCTGCCGTAACTCACATGCTGTTCATTCATTCAGGAAGAAATGGATTCAGACATCCATCCCGAAATTACTTAACAAGCCTTTCTCAAGGAAATAGCCTTTCTTGTAATGGTAGAAAATACCTGACCATCTCTAACAAATTGATTTCTTGTGACTTCAGTTTTAAAATGTGTTCATGAAAGGTAAAGGACAACAAAATACAGTCCCCAGGCCCAACTCCAACCAGAGACCTATTTTGTGCTGCCTGGAGCTAAGAGTGGTTTGTTATATTTTTAAAAATATTGTAACAAACGCAGGAACAAAGAACATGCAAATGAGAAAGTCTGACATCAATGTTATTTGGCCCGTTCCAGAAAGAAGTTTGCCAAATCCTGGTGTAGAAAACAGTAATAATTTGCTGTCCCTCTCCCCCAGAGTAACAACAGGAAAAAAAATTGCTCTAAATTTTAGCAACAAAACCTTGTGGTTGTTAAATTAATTTTATAGCAGGCCATTGCTTTGGACTAACTTCCTGCCCTAGGTTCCAAAAGACCAAACTAAAATATTAAGTCACTTATGCTAAAGATCCACACCACCAAGGCAGAGCGGCTGTTTATCTGAACTTCCCAGAAATCAGGAGAAAGAAATAACAGCCAAGTCCCCAAGCTGGCAGTTTTTAGCTGGCATAACAAAAAAAAAAAAAAAAAAAATCCCCAGTCATGCATAAAGGCATAGCCAGTCGCCCTGGCACTCCAGCATTCAGGAGGCTGAGGCAGGAGGATTGTGAGTTTGAGGACAGCCTAGGCCACACAGTGAGACTGTGTCATTTAAAAAACCCAAAAAATAAAATACAAAGAAGTTTCCTTTGCTTTAAACTCTTTAAAGAAAGTGACTGTGAAAGGACCAGCGTGTTTCCTCCTTTTTTTTCTGGATTCTGTCTGTGGATGCTCACCGCACAACGAGTTCTTTGTCCCGCTTCCGGTTCTAAAGGCTGCCAGATTCAGGAACTATTCTTTGCCCAAATGCCAGGAAACTGATTTTGTCTGACGTTGTTCTGTTACTGTGGTCTTCAGCCTCTACTGGGGCCTTAATCCTGAGTTCTTTCTGGATTTTCTTCCTCTCCATGGCAGCTACTTCTTTCTAGGTGAAGTGCTGGTTGTTTGTGAGGTTTACCAGAAGTCACTGGCTGCCCTGCCTGTGAGTTAGGACAGCCCAGCTTAAAGAAGTGGGGGGTTGTCCCCTAGGTGTCCTTCTGGAACCCTGCCTAAGGGTGATGCATCCTGTAGGGAATGAGGTCAACCCCACCCCATCCTGTCCCAGTACAAAATGCTCCAGTGAATTCAGAAAAGGAAAGCCCTCCCAAACTCAGGCTTTCACTGTTTTCTGAGGCTGGTCATTAATCTGGATTTCAGAAGTTCCAGGACGAGAAGAGCCCGGTCAGCTGCAGTGGGTTCTCCCAGGCCAGTTCTGGACCCTGCACAGCCTCCAGATGCAACCCCATGGCCATTGTCCCTGCAGCCTTCTGGAGCCTTCATGAACCCACCCAGCGGGGTTCTGACCCAGCTGAAGCTTCCCCTCCTTCATGGCAGGCGACCTTGCTCCAGTCACCAGCCTCAGCTTCAATCCTGCCCTTGCTGAGTGTCCTTTAGGTATTTCTTTTGGGCACCAGGAAAGCCTGGGCTAGTGGCCCACTCAGTGGAGCAGTTGGCCAGGTGCAGCCCTGAGCGCTGTGCTGGGTGTAGACATCTACAAACACAGGCGATATCACGGAAGCACAGTGGAAACCATCTCTGGCAAAGCTAGAGGAGGACAGATGCAATTCTGCTTCCTGAACAGTCTTTGCTGGTCAGCGCTAAACCACTGCAGCAGCTACACTGTGCAGCGTGGGTGCCATGCCCAGCAGTGGGACATTGGTACGCCTCCCTGAGTCCCCCTTTAGAGCCCAATGGGGCCTCACGGGGGTGATTCCGAGAATGCTGGTACATAGTCAGCCACACACTCCCAGTCTGCAGAGTAATTTCTATATCCACTCTCTGAGGTATTGTATCTCTGCTCTTAAACACTAGGTGTGAAATACACAATGAAAGCACAGTGATTTTAAAGTGGGGAAACAGAACTTGGGTCACTGCAATCCTGTCACTGCTTATTTGACTTCTTGGAATTTGTATTCTTTTTTCTTTCTTTCTGCAGCCCTCCACCGCCATGGTCCGTCTTTTCTTGGTGCTAGGGATAGAACCCAGGGCCTCTCATGTACTACACATGTGCTCTACCACTGAGCTATATCCCTGGCCCCTTTGTGTTTTGTTTGTTTGTTTGCATGTGTTTTCTGGTGTTTTGAGACAGGGTCTTGCCATATAGTTCAGGCTGCCCCTGAACTCACTATGTAGCCCAGGCTGGCCTTGAACTTGCAGCAATATTCCTGACTCAGCCTCCAGAGTACTCGGATTACAGGCGTGTGCCACCACAACTGGTTCCCTTTGTGTTTAAAATTTGAACAGTAAGCAGTCTAAAACTCCCATGCCTTAAACACAATTCTGTTTTCTTTCTTTCTTCCTTTTTTCATCTATCTATCTATCTATCTATCTACCCATCCATCCATCATTCATCCATCCATCCATCCATCCATTGGTTCTTTCAACACAGGGTGTATCTATGTAGTTCACGCTGGCCTCGAACTTGTAATGATCTTCTTGTCTCAGCCTCCCTTGTGCTGGGATTACAGGCATGTGCCAACCTACCTAGCTATTTTCTGAATTTTATTTGCTTCATTTTATTATTATTTCTGAAAATAAGTTTGTCATATGGCAGGTGTGTGTGTGTGTACTCTGGGTGTCTAATAAGCTCAGTATTCTTCTCTTCGTGACTCTTCTAGCCCAGCTGCTCCCCCTACCTGCCCTTGTCTGATAGGTTATCTGCCTCTCCCTCACCACCTGCACCTTTTTCCTGTCTACTGGCTTCTTTCCAGCTTAAATGACACATACTCAAGCATTTTCCTATGTTGACCTTCCCTTCACTGCCAGACTTTTCTCCCCCTTCTCTTCTCTTTTCCTCCCTTCCTCCCTCCTTCTCTCCCTTCTTTCTTTCCTTCCTTCAGTGCCAGATATGGAACCCAGGGTCTCAAATATAGGCAAGTCCTCTATCACTGAGCTACACCACAAGCCCTTTTTATTCTTGAGACCAGAATTCGCTACATTGGCCAGGCTGGCCTCAAATTACTCAGCCTACTGAGTAGCTAGGATTACAGGTGCGCACCACCATGCCCGGAGCCCAGATCTCTGTAAAGTGCGCAGCACTGACTCTAGGTTCATATGCTACTCTGTGCTTGCCCTGCTGCAGTGCAGGCCCACACCCGGCACACTGGCCAGTTTCCTTTTACCAAGTCCAACAACAACTTACTGATAAAGTATGTTACATATGTTTTAGATTACTTTTTTCTCATTTTGTTTTTTGAGCAGGCTCTCATTATGCAGTTTAGGCTGGTCTTCAGCTTGTGGTGATCCTCCTGCCTCAGCCTCCCAAATGCTGGAACCACAGGTGTGCACACCACACCTGGTTTCCCTGAGTGAGTTCATTCACTTCAGGCTCAAAGATTTACCCAAGGTCATGCTGTGTGACGGCATCAGAGTGAGAGTCAGAATTAGCTCATTCTGCTTAATGTAAATAAGGCTTTTGTTAATGAGAAAGAGCATAAACGATCTCAATAGTTTTTATATTGGTCTCATGTTTGTAATATTTTGAATATATTTGGTTAAATAAACTATCCAAATCAATTTCGTGTCAATTAATCAATCAATCAATCATCAATCGTGTGTTTGACCTTGTGCGGGCACTGCACATGCAGAGAAGATGTTCTGCCTCCCGCTCCCGCTGTGCAACCTCACAGCCCCTCCTTCTACCACCTGCGATCCGGCCCCGCCCACCCAGCTTCCAAGTGTCCATCAAATGTTGGCGTGGCGGTCCCTGCATCTGGGCTGCTCCCCCATCTAGTCTCTGGGGTGTCTCTCATCACTCTGCGATTGCTGTTCCCCTTGGTCCCTCCCCACTGCGTCTCCCTTTCTCACCGTCCCAGGATTTTCTCTACAGTTGGGCCAGACAGGAGAGCAGAACGACCATGTGCCCGGGAGCCTCCCCGCCTCTTCCGTTGTCACAGGAAGCCAATGGCCACGGTGGGCTCAGCAAGGGCAGCAGGATGGTGTCTGTAACACTTGAAATGTGGCCATCACGCAGCCACAATGAATGGCTAGACTGCTTCACTTCGGGTCAAATGCTGGGATCAAACTTCCCAGACAGAAAAACCCATCGACAAGAAGGGCTATTGTTTGGAGGCTGATCAAGGGGCCAGATGAACTCCGAGTGTCCCTGCCAACCCAGCGATTCTGAGTTTGACTGAATGTAGCCCTTCTGTGGGGAAAGAGGATCCATTTTTCTTTGTTATTAAAACTGTGCAGATAATAATGCAAGTTTAATTTAGTCAACAGGTGAGAAAAGTCAATATAGATCATCAGATGAGTATGTTCAAATTCTGCTTTTAATCAGATTAAATAGCATTGCCACCTAGTGGGTAGTAAAGCATTTTTCATGGAGCTGCATGCCAGGAATATATCTTGGTGAATTACTGTGAATAAGGTCATTTAACATTCTGAAACTGAATCTAAGCAGCCTATTTCAGGAAGATGTCTGTTGGCCTGACATTTACTGTAACCCTGGGGTTCTGGCTGAGATTTCTAGTAAGAAAAGTTCAAGATTCCTTTGAAATTGTTTTTTTGCCCTCACAATACATCCCACTAAGCATGTACAAACAAAGTACTGTGTTAAAAATGTACTTGAATACATTCCTTTCTCCCATGTGTTTGGTTAGCAATATGGCGATAGGTCTGGCTCTGTCTGCCCCCCCACCCCAGCCACCGGAGTTCCCAGAACTGCTGCTCCCAGCTGCCTGCCCCTGGGAACAACGCCTAGGACACAACACACCCACCCCTTCTGCTAGGTCACAGGGCACCCCCGACAGAACATCAGTCTTTGCCGTGAGCCCATACTCAGTCATTTTCCTCCCCCAATCTTATGCCTGGCTTTGCCTCACCCTGCCTAAGGCCTTCCCACTAACCCTCCTACCCCAGTCATAAAAGATCCAGCTCAGTAAACTGGATGGACTCTCCTTTGGAGTTACTCAATGAGGTCCTGTCTGGAACCCTAAATTCAGGTTGGCTGTGTTCTGTACTGCGTCATCACTGTTTACCTAACATCTGGTACATAAGATTGTTTTAGGGTTTCATTTTTTTAAAATCCATTTTGATTTTTTTCATTTTATAAAATTTATAATTATGTGTGAACCCTTGCCTTTGATCCCTAGCACTGCAAAAACAACAATGAGGTTTTCAGATACAGAATGATGCCAAAAGCTACAGAGAACACCTAGACTGTGTACTCATTTCCTAGGTTCTATCATCTCCATTTCATTTTCCTATATTTGTTTTATCACCTCCATTTGACAATTTCTGTATTCATTAAGCCATCTTTTTTTTTTCTACACATTTCATAATAAAATAAAGATACTGGCTCCATTTTGCCCAATTACTTAAACACCTATGTGAGTAACAAATGTTTGTTTTTTGAGACAAGGTCTTGCTATCTAGTCCAGGCTAGCCTTAAACTCACTATGTGGCCCAAGCTGACCTCGTGACAATCCTCCTGACTCAGCCTCCCAAGTGCTGGGATTACAGGCATGCACCGCCATGCCCAGCTCAAGTAATAAAATCTTTTATTACTTACTTTTGCTCTATAAAACATTTACTAGTTCAAAAGTAAAACGTGTGCTCAAAGTCAACTCCTCCCTCTTATCATGTTCCTTACTTCCCTAAGAAATCATTTTCTACTTTTTTTTTTTTTTTTTTTTTTTTTTTTTTTTTTTTTTTAGTTTCTGATTTAGCTTTTAGTGTGTCTCTTTTAAAAGCTAAGCAAATACATACACATTTTCTTGACAATTTTTTGTTTTGGGTCCTAGGGGTCAAACTCAGGGTCTCATGCTAGGCAAGCCCTCCACCATGAGCTACACTTCATGTCCCAAACATATATTCTTATTTCTTTCTTGTACAAGAGGTAGAGGATTGTGTATATTAGCTTGCTCTGCTTTTCTTACTTGAGTATGTATCCTAGGAATTTCTCCATTTCAGAGATCTTAGTTCTTCCATGACTCCTTAATTCTACATTGGGCAGATGACCATTATGTATTCAATCCACTCCCCTACAATGTGCTACTAGGTTGTTTCCAATAGTTAGGTATTAATGTATAAGCAATGCTACAGTGAGCAGCCCTGAAGATGTTACTTTGAATCTATGGGGCTGTATCCTCAGAGTAAATTCCTAAGTGCAGTGGATAAGTCAACAGTCAAAGTGCATACAACTGTAGAAACGCATCATCAGAAACAACTGCACTTCCTCCCACAGGGCTTCCACAATTCCGCATTCCATTAACATCCTATTAGCCATGCAGGAGACTGTTTTTGTCAGCTTCACTGGAGGAGAGTTTTAGTAGTTTTCTGATGCTATGTAGAAATTGCCACAATCTTAGTGATCAAACAAAGCACATTTATTATCTCATAGTTTCTGTACATCAGGAATCTGAATCCAGCTGAGCAGGGTTCTGTGCTTTAGGTTTCGCAGCGTCACTGGGCTGGGTCTGAGAGTTCCCTACAGTTGAAAAACTGAGCTTAACCAACTGTTTTGTAGAATAAGTTTGCAGGTTTGTTGATGAACATCATGGAAAAAGAATTTTCAAGACATGTCAATAAGAGGCATGGGAGGGTTTATTAGGCAGAGATTTTAGGACCCACTTGAGAGTGAGTGTGGGCGCTCAGAGAAATGAGACGCACCATTTCCTGGAAGAGGGAACATTTATGTTTCTCTTGAAGCGGTGGAAATCCCAAGAGAAGGCGGCAAACCCCTATGAAAGGTATTAGCACATTCTACAGGTATCGGGCTAGTTTTTTGTTCTGTTTTTTGTAATTTAAACACTTTGGAGTCTTTCAACCTGTTCCTCTATCTGAGGATCAGACTTTTGCACTTTGCTTTTTTAATTAAGCCTATTTATGAACTTTCACTATTCCTGAAGAATTCTGGGTATGAGGGGCTTGAAGGGAAACAGCCCACACCGAACCAAAGGACCGGTGATTCGGATCACTTAGGGTGCCTTCGCCTGGGACCAGGGGGTTGCAGCCCTTATACTTTTTCTTTTTTTGTACCCAGGTTCAAACTCAGGACCTTGTACTTGGCAGGCAGGTGCTTATGCTGCTGAGCTATATCCCTGCCCCTTTTAAAAATATAATTTTTAATTATCATTTTCTTGTTTCTCTTTCTCTCTCTTTTAACCCTATCTTTTGTTTCTTCTATTCTACCTCATTTTCCCCCTGGAGATATTGATCCCTCATTTTTAAGGGGTGTAGAAGGCCTGGCATTTTGTTTTTGTAAGTGTTTCAGGCTGAGGAGGGGTGTTGCTTCTCTCTAGCCAGGGATCAAAAGTCTCATCCTGACTGATCAAGAGGACAAAAGAAGACAAGTTTCACTGGTTGACAAAGGGGACCATCCTTTGATAGCCTGGAAAAAGGAGAAAGACATTAGCAAGTCATTGACACTTAAACTTTATTTTATAACTTGGTTAAACAGGCTGGGGCCAGAAATTAACACTAGACTATTGCTAAATAGTGGCTCTAAAAAATAGTGGAAGCGAGTAAGGTTTGGCATAGCCTTTTGTTTTTAGTATTAACCTCTATTTGTTTTGAAGTGCTTACCCAAATATAACAAGGTTTTAAGAGCACAGAGATGCCTCTTTGTTTTGTTTATGAGAAATCTAATGTCTTTTTATTTTAATTATAACAGTGGCAAATTAAGATGTCCATAGTATATTTTTTGACCATTGGGCCATTAAAATTTTTACTCTGAGATTCTATTTTGTAGACCTGGAAACTTTTTGTAATGACTGGCTCTAGATAATATAAAGAAGATAAAAGAAAGTGAATAACATAAATGTAGTAATATTAGTAGCTATAGTATTTATATTGCCATTTTAATTTTATAGGCATACCTATGGTATACAAGAAGCTAAATCTTTACCTGAGAGAGGTACTTGAAAGAATATTCTTTTTTTTTTTTTTTGTACCAGGGATTGAACTCACAACCTCACACCTGCCAGGCAGGTGCTTATCCCACTCAGCTAAATCCCCAGCCCTTGAAAGAATATTCGAAGAATGTAATGGGAATACACAAAGAAGGCTAAAAGACACATTTTTGACATAGCTAGTGAGACTGATAATCAAAACTTTTTATGGCTATAAATTATAGTTATAGCTGGAGACTGTTAGCAGGGGCTGGTATAGTATTTGGAGCATTATTTTTTGTTACCAAACTTCAAGACTTTTTATTTGCAAGTCTCATGTAAGCCTGGAGCCTATTAGTCTCCATTTTGTAATTTTTGTTTTGTTTTGTTTTGTTTTTTGAATCAGGGTCTTGTTACGTAGTTCAGGTTGACCTTGAACTCACTACATAGCCCAGGCTGGCCTCGAACTCAGTGATTCTCCTGCCTCAGCCTCCTGAGTGCTGGAATTACAGTGTGTGCCACCATATATGCATCCTGTAATGTTTTAAGTGAGTCTGGGAATTCGCAAAAGCCTGTATAACATTTTTTTTTTTAATGGAAAGCTCCAACAGAGCTTTTTAAGGGTCAGAAATTGTTAAGGGCAAAAATAAAAAAGGAAAAAAAAATAAAAAAGGAAAACAGGAACTGATGTGAGCTAAAAAAAAAAAACTTTAATGATGCATCTGCAGGTACTCGACCAGTTATTAACACAGATTGACAGGCAGTGGACAGACAAGAGAACACATAAAACAATTATTTATGTTTAATCAGTGGACTCTTAGATGCATTGGCTATGTTGAATTAAAATAATCTCCTTTTATAGTTTTAGGTTTATAATTCTAAATAGACTAGTCAGTTAGAACTTTTTGGGGATTATTACCACTTCTTAAAAATGTAAGTCATAACAGTATTTTCTTTAATTTTTTGTGGGAAGGATACCGGGAATTGAACTCAGGACCTTGCTGAGCAGGCACTGTGCCACTGTTTCTTTAATATTTTAAACTATTCTGAGTACACTTTGGTTTTTTTTTTTGTTGTTGTTGTTAGTTAACAGACATAACCAGTAAGAGTCAGAAGGGGAAAGAGAGAAGATCTATAAAGTTCTACATAATAGCTTTATTTTCCCTCCATATTATAAAACTAAGCTTGAGGTCTTGTCTTTTTACTGTATCTTACATCTGGATAAAAATCAACCTTTTAAAATCTTTCATCTTGCAAACGCCTTTAATCCCAGCACTCGGGAGGCTGAGGTAGGAGGAGCATTGTGAGTTCGAGGCCAGCTTGGGCTACAACGTGAGCGCAAGGCCGGCATGAGCTACATAGTGCAACCTTGCCTTAAAAAACTAGGGCTGGGAGTTTGGTTCAGTGGCTTAAGCATCTGTCTGGCAGGTGCAAGGTTATGAGTTAGATCCCTGGTGCCACAATAAATAAATAAAGTAAAATAAAATTTTTCATCTTAAATTGGCCACAAATTTATAAAATATGAGCTAACAGTGACATTTTAGGGACTGACATAGAGTTACCCATAATGACTTAAGATGTGTTACATGCTTTTGAGGACTTCCTCAAGTACTTTTTGAAAGAGATAGAAAAAGAAATAAAAAAGAGAGGGAGGGAGGGAGGGAAGGAGAGACAGAGAGAGAGGTCAGGGTCTCACGTGTGTGCAGCCTGTCCCACTTCCCAGGATCACACCTGCCCAGGGGGCAACTTTGCCCAGTTACCCCGGAGTGTGAACTGTCGAAGGCCAGCTCTGCTCTGGTTTTTGTCACTGACTAGTCCAGGCATCCGTGCTAGTCATGCGGAAATCTGTTCCTTATGTCTAGGACAAGCATTTTTGCTCCTGACACGCAATTGTTTCAGCCTTTATCAACAGATCAGGAAAGCAGGAAAGGGAGCTGTACACAAGAGCAGGGCTTTGTAAAAAGTGGATCCTAAAGATCTTTAAATCTAGGGACCTCTAATATATGCAAAGAACTCACAGAGGGCTTTAAAAGTCTAGAAAGAGCTGAGCATGGTGGCACATGCCTGTGGTCCCAGCACTCAGGAAACTGAGACAGAAGGATCACTGTTTGAGGTCAGGGTCTGAACGATTGTGTGTCAAGAGCAAAAATGCTTGTCCTAGACATAAGGAACAGATTTCTGCATGACTAGCACGGATGCCTGGACTAGTCAATGACAAAAACCAGAGCAGAGCTGGCCTTCAGCAGTTCACACTCTGGGGTAACAGGGCAAAGTTGCCCCCTGGGCAGTTGTGCTCCTGGGAAGTGGGACAGGCTGCACACACATGAGACCCTGACCTCTCTGTCTGAGCTACATACCAAGACTCTGTCTCAACCTCCCCATAAACAAATAAATGCATATAAAGTCCAGAGATGCCACTTAGCAACACAGATCACATACAATTTTAGATTGGGGGTAAGCCTGAGACCAAAAGTATCATAAGAATACCAGAATCAAATAAGATGGAGGGAGGAATTGAACTAGCAACTGTAAGAGGCTCCAGAAAAAAAAATATCTATAAGCAGAGATGAACAAGTGGCTCTAGGATCCGGGAAGGTCATGAGAGACAGCTGAGGAGGGTTGATGTGGTGCCCTTCCCCTGGGCCTGTGGAGCTTTCCTCTTGGCTAGAAAAACCCAGAGGCCATGCACTCCAACCCCCATGGCAGGACACTGGGAACTGTCCCCAGAGCCACAGGAAAACTTCTGGAGCTCCCAACTCCCTTAAGCCCCACCCCCCCAGCTCCCAGCCCCTCCCTGATGACTAACATCAAAAAATGTAAAGTATCTGAGTTTCCTGACAGATGAAAGCTTGAGTAGGTGAGAAGGGACAAGAAGGGGCTTGGGGGTTCCTTAGGGAGAGAGGAGAAAAAACAGTAAACCAGTGGGCTCCTTCTCAGTTTGAGTCCACAGATTTCACCGAGTTTGGAGAATACTGTCATGACCTGAATGACCACTTGAATCTGCACAGCTCAGGACATGTTCCCAGCCATCCAAAAAGAGGAGCTGTGGAATCGGGTGAACCAGTATGCCCTTTGAGGGGATCAAAAGAGCAGTTTAGAAGATCTCCTTTGATCTAAAGCTTTTAGGATTCAAGAATGTGTGTGATTTAAAGGGATTGCCTCCTTGGCTGTTACACCAAAGGCTGGTCATCTTTGTGATCTCTCAATATGATAGACAGCTAAGCTAGGTAAAAATATTATAGGCAGTCAGACAGGGCTAGACCCTTGAGGGAGTCAATGCAGAGGATAAAAACACATTACATCTGTGGCCGGAGGTGCATCCGTTGGAGGCCATGCTTCAAGATCAAGACAAAATGACCAGGCCTACGTGCTTCTCGGAGACATAAGCTTTAGATTAACATTAACATCAGTCACCCTGGTGGGTGGCCAGAGCCCCCTGAACCCCTTGATTGTCTCTTCCTAAAAACACACTTATTCTTTCCAGGTTTACTTGCCACATGACCTGCTTCCCCACTGGATCAATATTACCTAAATGGCTAAACTTGTAAACTTAGTTTTGTCCTGTGTTACCCATACCTCATGATTTTATTCCCACCTTGTGATTTTACTTTATAAAACATCCTCTGTAAAATGAGGTCCATGGCAACCCACTTGGGATCCCTCCTGTCCCTCAGGAGCTATTTTTTATTTCCCAATAAACTCTCCTACTGTTAACCTCTGTTGTCCTCAAAATCCATTCTTTGATTTTGGGGAACATGAACTTGGTGTATCAGACATCTAATAGGTGTTTTATTTTTTTGTACCAGGGATTGAACTCACAACCTTACACCTGCCAGGCAGGCACTTACGCCACTAAGCTAAATCCCTGGCCTTATTTTTGAGACAGGGTATCACTATGCAGTTGAGGCTGGCCCCACTTTGTAGCCCAGGCTGGTCTCGAACTCACAATGATCCTCCTGCCTCAGTCTCCCGAGTGCTGGGATTAAAGGCATGCGCTACCAAGCCAGGCTCTAGACATTTAACAGGTTGATAGTTACATTTGTTTCCCCTATATCATCAGGACAGCGTTTCCCATGCCAGTTGCATGAGAAACTTTACAGGAGGGACAGCAGATGGGTCAATCCTTATGTGTCTCCTGGTGAGGAAGTTTAGTTCCATCTCACCCAGGCACGGGGTATGCTGACCTGAGTGGGGACCTAACGAAGCTGCTATATGGCACAAAGGATACCTCTCCACACCTCTTCCCATTTCTGATTAGAGGGGGCAAGCACTTATTGCCATTGGTGCTTTTTTAACAAGTACTCATTTTCTAGGGACTTTGGAATCCTCTAACTACTGCAAAGGAAAAACCTAAGGCTGCAAAAGTTTGTAGACAGGGAGACAAATAAAGAGATAAACTATGCTTCAGATGTTAAGAGATTGAAGGAAGTGGGGAAGAAAAAAGAAATGAAAAGCCTTTGGCTAAACTTACCAAAGGCTTGGTCTCGACACCCCTTTTACCTCCTGACACTGGTTTGCCAAGAGAAAATGTCACCTGGCTGGGTCTGAGAGGTCCCTGAAGCTGAAGTAACGAACCTAACCCACCCTTCTGTGAACAAATTTGCAGGTCTGTTGACTCCTACAGCAGAAAAAATATTTTCAGGGCACATCAGTAAGAGAAACAGGGTAGCAGAATTAAGATCAGGGCTATTAGAGATACTTGTGCCGCTCTGCCAGTAGAGGGCGCAGGAGAGACACAGCCGCAGGAAAAGGATTTGGCTTCCTGGCTGGGTTGCACTTCTATGATGCAAAGGATGTTCCGAGCCCTACCTTCAGCAGGTTCCCAGGTACCCTCTCCTAAGGTATTTTATAGTGGAAGGCCTTTAGTGGGGTCCCTTCCCAGTCTACAGCTCAGCACCTAGAAGGTGGATTTCTGGCAAGTTCTAAAGAGGTGATGCTCCCCAGTTTCCATGGGTTAGCACCACAGGGATTTGCTATTTTGTTTTTCAGGACAGGGTCTCTCTATGCCTCCCCCAGGGACTTGTGACACTGTCATGCATCTTCTCCAGCAAGGTCTCGACTCAGCTGGACAGCTGCAGCTTCCTTGGGGTTCTGGGGATGGGTGGTGGCTGTTCCTTATATTACAGCCTTTAGGATTTTTAAAACTGTTTTGGTACTGAGATAGACCAGTACCCAAAGAAGTTTCTTCCTTCTCCAGTCCTGAGATCCAGACGTCATTTGAGTCAGTGAGACAGTGGCAGAATCCATTCAGAATTCTGGGGCTGATTAAATGAAATCAGACCTTTTATCATCCCAGTTTCCCGTGGCACCGCCCTTTTGTCTCTTCTCTTTTTGCAGTGCGCTGTAATGCCTGGCAGGAGATTGGAGCCCACTGCAGGAGTCTCTGAAAACTGGCATCCAATGTGGCTTGAATCCATGGCATTCTCACCTGTCCCGGTGGATTTACTTGGAGTGTTTCAACAGCATTTGGATCTTGTGTGATGATTCTGGAGACATCCCATGTGGAGCTAAGAGGCGGCCAAACTATAAGTGATCATGCAGATGGAACCAACAACAAATGTGCTAGACTCCTTTTACTGGGACCCACTAGATCAACCTTGTAAAGAGAGTTTATAACTGCTAGACCACAACATGACACCCCTCTGAGGGCCATCAGATTAGCTTTCTGGAGGAGGCCCCTAACTGTGGTTGCCCCTACACTGACTCTTCTCAACTGGAAGCAGCTAGATGAAAACTAACTCCCATTCTCTCCTAACCGCTGCTATGGATACTTCTTCAGAGGGGGAATATTTTAGATAGCTAAGTTATTTAGAAATATTGTAGGCAGTCTGACAAGGTTGGGCCCTGGAAGGGTCAGTGCAGAAGACAACTGTGGCTAGAGGCACATTCACTGAAGGCCAGGCTTAAAAAACAAAAACAAAAACAAGAAAAACCCATCTGTACCCACATACTCACCTTTCTTTAAAAACACAATTACAAAAACCAAAAGGGGGAATATGGTTACTTCCACATGCACACAATTAGAGCTTGCTATCTTTACCTTAAGTTTTTAAACCTGGTTGCAGAAAGTACCCTCCACCAGAACCTGACTGACAAAAGGACAAGTCTGATGAGCACACCTAAGGCTCAAGTCCTATAGAGGGGCAGCCAAACAGGAGAGTGGGATGGCCCAGTGCAGTTAATAGCATGGGGTAGAGGGTATGCCTGTGTGTTAACAGATGATGGAACCCTGTTATGGCTGTCCTCATGGAATGTGTGACTGTGGAGAGAGGAACAATTCCAGTCCTGTGGTGGAGCCTGTTCCTGTCCAGCCCTGTAGTGCAAGCATTCTCGAGGATGACCCTGGAGGAAACCCAACACCACAAGTACTGAGATCCACACAGGCTATACAACCCAAAACCTGGGGACAACTAAAGAAAACACAGGATACTTGCATGCTGGTGATGCGACAGGGCCTCCCATAAACTCCTGAGAATATGTTTGTTGCTATGAAGGCCATCACAGCCTGTACAGTTTCAACTGCTGTAATTACAAAAACGAAAAGGGGGAAACGCTGGGAACCACAAATTATAAATTGAGGCTAGATCCTGGAGGCTGTGATGAAGTTCTTAATGGTCCTGTAATGCTATGATGCTCCAGGGCGAGATTCTCATTAGCTTAAGATCAGCTGAGTCATCCAATAACCCTCTCATCATTCCACTTGGTGTAAATGTGATCAATAAAAACTGAGGTTTTTATGAATACTGCCCATGGGCTTTTGTTCACAGTGAACAACTGGTCATCCCAGTTCCCTGCTGCACTGCAAAACAAAAAAACAAAACAAATCCCTGAAACAGCATATATGAAGTGTTCTATAAAAGACAGGAATGTTGGGCCAGGTGTATTGGTTTCACCTGTAATCCCAGCTACTTAGGAGGCTAAGGCAGTTTAAGGCCAGCCTGGGCAATTTAGTTAAACCTTGTCTCAAAGTAAAAATTACAAAAGGGTTAGGAATATAGTTTAATGGTAGAGCAAATACAAGGCCCTGGGGTCAATCTCCAGTCACCCCATCCCCCCAAGTCACAAATGTTAACACTGGATTAAAAAGGATTCAGCTCTAAGGATGCCTTTTCCCACTCTCTGATGCTAACTTTCCTTGTTGACCTTTCCAGGGCACTTGAAGTTCCTCAGGCCAAGCTCTCTCCCCTCTGACTGGTTATTTGCTGAAGCAGATTCATTGAGTTGGTGAGGGTGAGGCCAGCTCCACCTTCTGGAAGTTAGGCAGCTCTATCTAGATCCCTTCTGGGCATCCAGGCAGGCCTCCGAGGGACTTGCATATATTATGTTGGCTCCTCTATCCTTCAGCTTTATTGTGATATCATTCACATACAGTAAAATTCATTTAAGTGAATTAACTTTGGTTACTGTATAGTATCTGTAACCAAACTGCAGTCAAGATATAGAACAATTTCCATAGCTCCCCAAAGTTTCATCATCAGCTGTTTTTGACAGCTTAAAGTGGACCCCTGCTTGGTCCAATTTTGGCAGTGAGGCCTATCCACGCTAATTGATGACTTCTATTTCTGTGAGGAACATCTCCCATTTCATCTGCTTTGGAGAATAGAGGCAACTGGCAGGTTTAGAGCCCAATGAAGAAACTTCTTGGTTCAAGTTAAAATGCCCACCCTCTTTTGAGTCTTTTCCTTTGTCATTTTACCTCTGAGCTTTTCTTTAGTCACTCTGCCTCTACCTTCCAAGTACTGTGGTCTTGTTATGTAATTAAATTCTATTAATTCATTACTAATTTATTTATTGGGTGTTAAGGACTGAATCTAGGGATCCTGCTATCTTCTTTAATCCCTGAAGAACCCCCTTTTAGGGTAGCAGCTATCCACTTGTCAGGAACAGCTGTGTTGTGTGAGAGAGGAAGTGTTGTGTGGATGAAGAGGTGGGGGTATCAGCAGATCTGCGGCGGTGCATCTCCCATCCACTATGCATGCAGTTCAGCCAGTTTACTGAGCACCGTCCAGGCTGAGCCTGTCTGATCTTCTTTCCAGGACTCTCAAGGGAGTATCACAGGAGGCACAGAGACTGTCACCAGAAATACCTTACACTAGTGGCAGGACCCTGGAGACTCAGTTGTCCCCAAGGTCTCTTCCCTTTCCATCCCATGACTTTTCCTTTTTTAAGTTAATCATAGTTGATATCATGTGTTCCATGACACCTGATACTTGACTTACCAAAGGACCCTGTGATAACTGATAAAATATCTTCCCAAGGTAGAATACAGTTCTCTCAATACTGTCAGAAACCTATTCCCCAGAGGTCTGGGAATAAGTGGAAAAGGTAAGATAGCTTACTTGACTAAACTTCTTCTGGTATCAGGGAGCCATATACCCTGGAGTCTTTCTCCCTTTTTTATTTGGAACTGGCAATCGAACTCAGTACTTCATGCCTGCCAGGCAGGTTCTGTGCCACTGAGTTATAACCCCGGCCCTATACTTTCTCCTTTCTGAACACAAGTCTGGCCACTTTCCTTTTAGCCACACACACACTGAGGATTGGACCCAGGGCCTTGCACACATTAGGCAAGTTCTCTGACACTCAAGTACACACTTGTTCCTCAGCCAAACTTAAGCCTTTCCCATACCCTAAGGTTTTTTTTTTTATTGGTTTCTTACACTTATGCCATTATTTTCAATGATTCATTATATTTTCATTTCATCATTTTGTGATCCCCTACTTTCCCTAACATCCAATGACTAAAACTATGTTTCCTGTATTATGTCTACATTATCCAAAACATTTTCTGAGAAACTTGCTTGGAAGATATCCTGTATATTCATAAATATTCCTAGCAAGAACAGTTTTTCCTGAGATTAATGATGCATAATGTCAAAACTATTTAAACTGGGCATGATGGCACATATCTGCAATCCTAGCTACTCAGGAGGCTGAGGCACGAGGATCTCAAATTCAAGGTCACTTTGGGCAACTTAGTGAAACACTCCAAAATAAAAAGGGTTGGCTGTGTAACTCAGTGGTAGAGGCCCTGGGTTCAATCCTTTCTCTCTTTCTCTCACTCAAAATGGATTTAATATATCTTAAGTTACTCAGAAATCATTAATTTCAGTAGTAATATAATAAACAGATTTTCAAAAAGGAAATTATTCTTCTGAGAGAAATTTTAAAATGTAGGGGCTGCTTAGCATACTTCAAATGCAATGAAGTTGAAACATAAAGGCCGTAAAAAGATCAGCCAGGAGGTAGAACCACCCAGAGAGCTAAATTGAATCAGAGTTTATGTTATCTACTACTACTCACCAGTGAAGATCAGAGTTAGGAAGGGTAGAAAGGGAAAACTGGAGTTCTGTCTTATAGGTTGAGTTGTTGCCAAATACACATGTTGAAGTCCTAACTCCTCATGTTCCCAATCAGATGAGGGCTCTCTCACTTCCACTGTATACAAATTGCCAATCAGCAAAGCGCAGCTCTGCCACTGGCTCTCAGCCCACGGTGTTACAGCTCTGGGGCTCTAAGTGCCCCTCAACACCTCATCAGCCAGGACTTAACTTTCAACAGTTATCTAGGGTTCTTAGAGCTTGTGCTGGGCTGCTCTGAACCACCTTCACCTCACCCCCCACCCCAACCACTGGCAGTTGTCATTGCTTCATTGCTGGTTGTGAATGAAAATGGTCTTCACCAGTTAATGACACCAGACTTTGCTGCTGCTGAGTGTTAGGCAATACCAACTACCCACCCTGATTACTGCCACTGCCAGACGCCACTGGTCTCCATTCCTGCTCTGGAGCTCTTCAGGCCTAGCACCACAAAGGGTTGCCTTTCTGATCTCTGCCCCATTGGAGGCCTTTTTTTGGCCCATTCTTCAGAGAGGGCAACAGTGCCTCTGCCTGGAGTGGAGAGGAGTGTAAGGCTGGAACTAACTCTACCAACATTTTGATTTTAAACTCCTAGCCACAGGCACTGTGAGACAATATGTTTACTTTGCCTACCACGGTACTTTGTTATGGCAGCCTTAGCAGGCAATGTAATTCCCCTCTGTGTAAAATAGGATCATTAGACCAGGTTTAGTGGTGCACACTCGTGATCCCAGCACTTGGGAGGCTGAGGCGGGAGGATCACTGTGAATTCAAGGCCAGCCTGGGCTACAAAATGAGTTCAAGATCAGCCTGAACTGCACAGTGAGATCTTGCCTCAAAAAGAAAAAGAAAAGAAAAAAAAAAGAAAGAAAGAAAGAAAGAGATCTTGACAGTGCAGTTCCTTTATTTTGCTTGAAATGTGAACTATCAGGACACCAAGGTTACCCACACCAGCACAAAAGATATTCCAGGCCACAGATCAGATTAATCACATGAGTCAATTCAATATTAATTAACAAATTAATATTAAAGTATTATTAGTTCTGTTTCTCTGTAGACCCCTAATATACTCATCTTCCCTTGTGTAGCTAGGAACCCATTTTCATCATATAAGCTCACTCAACAATATACTTTTGTAGCCAGGTACAGTGGCATACACCTAGAATCCTTGCACACAGGAGGCTGAGGCAAGAGGATCGCTGTGAGTTCAAGTTACTCTGGGCTATATAGTGAGACCCTGTCTCAAAAAAACAAAACAGAACAAAATGCAAAAATAATTTACTTTTGTAAAATTACCACTATGAATCTTGCAAATATTTTTCTTCATTCCGAAATGCTTTCAGAAATGGTGTGGATTTAAGAAATAAATATCAACAAACATCAAATGAAAGATAAGGAAGAAGTGTTTGGAATGTACTTGCAAAGAACAGCGACAGGCCACTATGAAAACTTAGCAACGCCTTTATAAACACAACCACTGTAAGAATGAAATGTGTGTTTTGTAAATAATGAACCTCTTCTGATTAACACTCATTGCTTTGAAACCTGAAAATAAAAACATCCCCTTAAATACAAATACAGTGGGTGCTGGTAGTGTAGCTCAGTGGTGCTCCTGGCGCTAGCTTCAGTCCTCAGCACCAAAACTGAAAACCAACTGAAACAGACTACATTCAACTTGTGTTTTATTTCTCATTTTTCGTGGTACTTCATAATTCTCTTTCCTTATCTTTTTGTTTTGCTTTTTTTTTTTTTTTTTTTTTTGAGACAGGGTCTTGGTAATGCCAGGCTGGCCTCCAATTTGTCATCCTCCTGCCTCAACCTCCCAAAGTGTTGGGATTATAGGTGTGTGCCACTATGCCTGGCTGTTTACTTTTAATTTAGAGCTGACTTACTATTTTCAAAATTGCTGTCTTATACTATCTATTATTAAAACGTTATTTTATACACGCCTTTAATCCCAGCACTCGGGAGGCTGAGGGAGGAGGAGCATTGTGAGTTCGAGGCCGGGTTGGGCTACAATGTGAGCACAAGGCTGGCCTGAGCTACATAGTGCGACCCTGCCTCAAAAAACTAGGGCTGGGAGTTTGGCTCAGTGGCTTAAGCACCTGTCTGGCAGGCCTGAGGCTGCTGAGTTCAATCCCTGGTGCCCTCCCCC